>VWYI01047345.1:18518-153169 GCA_013399455.1 Anthoscopus minutus
GACGGGGAGCGCAGCCCGAGCGGCCGCGGGCGCCGGGCCTGAGCCGGCGGGCGTCGGCACCATCTCTGGGGCCCGGCCCGGCCCGGCCCGCCGCCCGTCGGCAGCCACAATGTTCTCCCTCAAGCAGCCCAAACCCACCTTCAAGTCGTACCTTCTGCCTCAGGTAACCGCCTTTTACTGCCATTACCGACCTGCCCTGCCTGCCCTGGGCCGTCGCTGTTCCTGGCCGAGGTGCCGCCCCGGGGCTCTGCCCGCTGGCCCGGGGGGTGGTGAGCAGCACCTGTGGAGGGGCTGCCGGGTCCCCGAGCCCTCCGTGGTACCGGGAAACAAAAGCTGCGCAGCTGGCTCGGGGTGCAGCCCCTCGGCCTCCGGGTCACCGCGTCGCACACGGACAGAGCCCGCTCTGTGGTCGGGAAGCAGGACTTCTATCAAAGTGAAGTCTTGTGTTCATTAAAATCGGCCCGTGCGAGATTATTTTGGAAAGTTGTGAGTTATGCTTCAGGTGTTTGGGCTCGCTTTGCTCGCAGCGCTGGGCGGGATAAGGAGAAAGCAGCGGGCGCTACTCTGCTGTGCAGATAATGAAACTCTAACTTGTAGCCATCGTTTCACGTTTAGAACGTGTCTGATGGCATAAATAAGAAAACCAAGTATAACTATCAGCTATATATAGCACATATAGTACTGAGTATGCCGAGAACCGCCAGGATTTTCTGTGTCATCTGGATGTGCACTTTACAGAAAGTGGTGTTTATTTATTTCAGACAAGACAGCACCTCTTCTAGCAATATGTTTGACATGTTGACTGATTTTTCTTTTTTCACGATTTCTTAGTGAAAGTGAGATGTCAGTGTAACACAGTTCTGGATATTCCTAGTCCTGGGAAAAGGTTAAATTGCTATCATTGTAAGAACCGTGAGTTATTTCACCAAAGGTTCCAGTTTTTTACAGAAGATTTTCATTTCTAAGGTTTGAAACCAAAGTGCAAGTAGGCATGTGTGTGTTCTAGGCCTTGGATTTTTTGAAACATTTTCTATGTTGGAAAGTTGTGCCTGTTAGAAGTTAGTAGAGAGTTTTTGTGAACTTGAGTGTATCAGTAAAAGTTGTTGAAGATCTTGAGCCATTATGGAATGCCAAGCCAAACTGGTTTTTGTTCATCCTGTGAGTTATGATAGTTTGGGTTACCCAATTTGTTTAATGTGAATATTTTAAATATTTTATTATTATTTTGGTACAAATCTAAATGCCCTCAGAATTGTTAAAAACTCTTGTTATGATTGGATTCTAGCTCCTTGTAATTAACTTCTTTCTGTACAAGCAGATCAGGCTTGTGTCTGATGGTAAAGTTCTGAGCCTTAAGTAAATTATTTTTTTTTTCTTCAGGCTGATGACAATGTAACGTCAGAACCAAGGATTAAAAAACTGGAACCAGTTCTCTTACCAGGTAGGCATGAATCAGCAATTTGACAAATACCTCTGTTGGTACTGATTTTGGTATATTTTACTCTCAGCATTGCTCATTAAGAGAATATTGCTTCTGAGCAGGAAAAGGTAATGATATATGTATTTGTAGAAACTTATTCTAACCCACCTGAAACACTGAATAAATACATAGGTAATTTTGCCTGTTTGATACTTTACTACAGGTAGAGTAATGTCTTGGTTTTTTTGTGAGTATTGGAAATGAAACCATTACAAAGTGTTTTTACATTCTTGGCACGTTTTGGAAGACTACTGGTAATTACACTTTCATCCAATAGATATTTACCTGTGTGCAGAGTCCAGTACCAAAACCTGGGTCAGAGTCTTCCTTTCTTTTAAAGGAAAATATGTGGGTGTGATTGACTTCTATATTGGAAAACTTCTAATGCCATCTTTTTTCATTTACTCTTACTGAATATGGTGCAGTTAGGCAAGTTTAGAATTTATGTCTTCAGACATCTACAGAATAACCTCTTTGGGGTGTGGGTGAAATAAAGCACTGCTTTTATTACTGCTCATCATTACATATTTATAAAAATGTAGGGTATTAATGATGTCCGTATTTTAAATGAGAAATAATCTCTGGTAAATGACAATTTGATCAATGAGGATTTCTAAAAGCCTTTTTTCAGATATGGAAGGAACAATCTACTGTTCTCAAGATTACTTTCATTGCAAACTGTACATTACAGTAATAAATTTCGCTTGTACTTGCTAAGGATAATTTTGAGCTTAAAACAATGTCATACTACAGTTTTTTCTTAGCATTCAGAAAGTATATTAAAAAATATGAATTTACACACACACTGTGTGTAAACAACTCTTAAAAATTATTTCTGTCGCTGCTTTACATGGTTCTGTTGCTAATTAAGCAGTACTAATTGATATGTGATACGGTCTAGTGAGGTACCTAAGAGGCTGAAATACTGTGGAAGAGGTTCAACTGAAAGAGTAAATAACAACTGCCTGATATTTGTCATGAAACAAAAGAATGCAGAGTTTGCTTGAGGCATAAATATCTTAAAATACATTGCTGAGATTGCTTGATATTTGAAATAGTTATATTTTTATGCTTGCAAAACTTCTGCTTACCACTTGGCATCTCACAGATTATGTTGCAGTTGATATTCATCCAAGGCCTTTGACTCACAAGGAAGTGACTGCATGTTCTTCTCTGAGACATTCCACAACAAATACAGTGCAGTACGAGAGTGCTTTGCTGAAAATGTAGCTCATCTTGCCTTTGCTGTGGGACCTGGCCATAAGCAGTTAGAAAAAGCAATTTCTGTGCTGCCAATTTCTGCAGTGTGGCTCATTCTCTATTTGTGAAACTCCCAAGTACTCTTAAAATGGTGCTGGCTGGGTTTGTTTTTTTCAACTGGCTTGTATTTATTCCCTCTTTGCATTATTTTCCTTGCCTGCACTCTCTTTGAAGTCAGCATTTGATGGCTTTTGGGACATTTGCCCCAAGTTATGTAGAAACCACAGTATGATGTACCACAGACTTAAAATTTCTGCCTCCATATTATTCTAAGGTATTATTTTGAATTATTTCACAATAAAATTTGCTGCTCTTTATAGCCACAGAGTAGCTCTGACAAAATGTTTATGACTCTGTATGAGACTTGGGAGGGTGTTAAGTGACTTATTTTAAATTACTTAAATACAACTCTTCCTGTTTGAAGTTAGGCACCAGCTTAAACACATTTTTTTTGTTTCTGTCATCAACCATGCTGTAGAAAAGTTCATAAACAAGTACACATTGTACTGTTGGATAGACTGGCTTTTGGATTTGTCATAACCCAAGTTACTGGCCAAATTCCAACTCATTTAATTATATTAAGGCTTGCACTTCCTTGTAAATACAGTTCAGTATAGCATTCCTAATATCATATCCTTAACAATTGTGTGAAATTGCTTTTGCTCTCAGGAGCACAGATAAACCTGAGTGGCTGAATGTTTGTTACGGTTTTTTAAGTAGTGGAGTTTTTAAGGAGTTCTTTTGGAATTAAGTTACATTAGCACAAGCAGGTTCTAGCTTTAGTAAATCTTCAAAACCTGCAAATGGCTGTATTAAGCTTTTGATTCCTAAAACATAGGGACTCTGCGGGAGTGGCTTGCTTTTTAATTCCAAAGCAGTTAAATACCCTGCTGTCTGACTTCTATTTCTGTGCAGTGGAGGTTAGGACACAGAGTTACAGGCTAGGAAATAATACATCTGGTTAGAAAATGAAGTGGTTTTTACTAAAAAAAAAAAATTTCATTGGAATCAACTTTCAACCTGTAGAGTTTGTTTTAAAAATTTCCTCTGAGCCCAGAGCCTGCATCTCATCAGAATTTGGAGCAAAAGCCTGTATTCTCATGGAACTGTATGCCCTGAGAAGGGTGTTTACTGGGAGAAGGAACAAGTATCGTTTAAAACAAGTAAAATCCCTAACTGTAAGAGGCAACACTGATACTGCAGTGGGGAAAAGCAAGTAGTTTTATAGAATTTGGTATCATTTCATTGCAAAACACATGATATAAGTTTGAGATGGAGTTATAAAAATGTTTTCTTTTTATTTCTGCAGCTCTGTTTTCCTAGTGTTAGCTCTGTGAGTTTCTGCAGAATTAGTTAAGAGTTGGCCTCTGTAACAGTTTCGCTTTTTCCTCCTTTGTTTGTTTGCATCGCTGGTTTTACAAGCATGTCAAAGGAAAATTACAGAAATAGCAGGTAGTCTGCCAGTCAGTTTGTTAAAGTGCCTTGCCTGGCTGGTAGGAAATTAATCTGTGTACCTTAGGGGAGTGCAGAGTTCAGGTTGTTAAACCTGAGGGTTTGTTTTGTTCTGGTGATCAGCTGCAGCCTCTTTTCCACAACTGTGTCTGTAGCATTCTCAAGCCATTAACTTGAGCATTCCCAAAACCTGTCCAGCACAAGCGGCCTGTGACTGCAGAGTGTGTCTCCATGATGTGAATGGCAGAGAAGTGTGCACAAGGGCAGTACAGGGATAGACAACGAATCAGTCTGGTGTCTGTACTGGAACCAGTGCCACACTGCAGTTTAGGCAAGGCCAGGCAACAAGATGCTCCCTGTTGCTCACGCAGAGCATTCTGCAGCAGATTATCTAACCGGTGGAGCATCTCATTGAGTGTGAGGAGGGAAGGATTGTGCTTCCCGAATCTTAACCATCCCCTCCATGTAGTTAAATTGTTGCTCAGTATACTAATTTGCTAGTAGATCAAGATAATAGTTGTTACCTGTAAGATTTTACAAAAAGGCTAGAAATGGTTGTAAAATTATAGTCTAAACTGAATTACAATAGTAGTTTTTTATCTATAAGGTTTGCTCATGGTAAGGCAAGTTAAAGGGGCAGTGCTGGAGAGGTGCTGTTGAAAGCAGCTATGCACAGGCTGTTGTGTGTGCCCCGTTTCTTGGTCAGGTGGCAGAAGTGACCCTAGAGCTGTCACCGGTGAGTGGTCACAGCCGCCTGGGTCACCAGCAGGGCTCAGCTGCGGCGGCCGGGGCTGATGTCGTCTCTCGCTGCTGGTGGCCGCGGAGGCGCCGAGGGAGAGGGGAGCAGGGCAGGCAGCGCTCCAGCTGCTCCCTCTGCCTTCCCTGCCCTCCCTGTTAGCTGCTGAGTACAGCGTGGGGTCTTTCTTCTTGCAGGAACCTAACGGGGACGCCCAAGTGTCACAGGATACCATAGGAACAACCATGTTCAATTCCTCTTGCTGGATTTGTCTTACTTGAATTGATGCAGTTGCTTTCTGTAGCCGTGTGAACATTTATCACCCTCAGCCTCACATGGTACCAAGTTACACGGTTCAATTACATGCTGTTACAACTCCTTTCATTTGTTTTTTCTGAAATTATCACCATCAAGTTCCTTTGGATAAATCCTAGTTCCTGTAGGACACAGCAAGCATCAAACCATATTCCTTCACTTCGTGCAAGTTGTGATTTTCAGACATGTATTATATGTCCACTTTGATTTGCTTCCCTTTAGCTTGTCTTAGTTGATCCTAAAAATGAAGTTTCCCATGTCTGTAATCATCTTTTTGATTAACTCTGAACATTTTTTGGTTGTGCTGAGTTCCTGTTTTTTGTTGAGGTGGAATTACGTATCTTGTTCAAGATTTTTCCCATTGGATATATTTGGCTTTTATTTAATAATGCTGATTGATTTTTCCACCTGCTTTTTTGATTTTCATTGGCTTTTTTATATAGGTGTGCCTTTAGAAAAGGAAGTGACTGTAGAAATTCAGTTTTGAGACATTTTTAAGACTGTATCATGGAAAGATTTAATCTTTTAGAACAATCTGTTTCTCTTTCAAGTTAGCTCCCAGCATTTTAGTTTTTTTCTGTAATTCCTTATTACATTGAGTCATGTGTTCCAGAGCAGCTGCAGCACATCATGTGATAGGAGAGGGAAATCCACTGTTCATTCAGGCACCCTTGTGCATTCGTGCCGTTCTTTTCTCACTGCTTTGGACCCCTGCGATCTTCCTTGGCATTGTGCTTCGGTCCGAGGTGTCGCGGAGCTGTGCCGTGAGTGCTCGGTGCCGGCTCGGCCGGGGCAGGGCGGGGATTCTCTGAGCCGGGGCCCAGGTTAATGAGGTTAATGAGTAACCCCCGAGATCTGTCGGGTCTTCCCTGCTTGGGTGTTAGGAATCATTTTGCCTTAATGCATCCAAGGGAAAGCTGGGGTTGTTCAGTACAAGTGCTGTGCTGTCACCGTTGGTGCTTTTTCCTGTGGATATTTCTGGAGTGAGGTATTGATACTCGGGAAGGCAGTGCCCGATCTGCTGAGGATGTGCATGTGCTGCTGGTGAGTGCTGATAGCACCTGAACACAACTTGCCTGAAGGCAGCTCTTCAGTGTTCCAAAGCACTCCGAGCTGTTGATTCTCATTTCCAGTGTTGTGGAGTGCTCGCCAAGGCTCGATCCCTCCTTGTGCAGCTGAATAAGACATCATATTGCAGGGTTAGGGTTTTTTTCCCCCACATCAAGTTTTTTAATTGAAGCTGAAATGTTACTGTGAAAATTCATGTTTGTTTTAAAAGTTAATATGTGTTATCAAAAAGGAAACAAGAAAGCTTTGTAGTTACAATTTGTTTTCAGGAGTCAGTGTCATACAAGAGCATGAAATTATTTTCAACATTTATAAACGGCCAGACTAGAAGATCAGAATGGCAATTTGGAAAATAATGCAGTTCCCTAAAACTTTTTTAAAGTAGATGTTTCAGGTTTTTTTATTGTCTGTACAAAGATTGCCAGAATTTTTATATAAGTTATGAGAGTTTCAAATTCTGGATTTGAAATCTGACACAGCTTTCTGCAAACTAGTTTTTCATACTACAAGAAGTTTAAAAATGAACCAAACATTTAACTTAGATTTAGAATGAGATGTCACTTACAGTAAGTATATACTAAGTGCTCTTTCCTTTTACAGCTTTTTTGTTTGGTTGGTTCAAAATAAATTTTCGGGCGTGGTTTGGGTTTAGTTAACTGCTTGTTCTGTGTTTGGGTTTGCTTTTTTTGAGGATTGGCAGAACATAAATCCAACCAAGGCAGTCTGCATACAGAATATAAGTACCAGATACAATTTTAGAAATAGATTTTGCTACCATTTGGAGTAATTTTGTCCTGCCTTTTGTTATAAAAGGCTTTTCTTAAGGCTTCTGACTAGTAAGATATTTTAGTATTTGTAAACATCTGCAGAAATAATTTCCTATATGCAACAGATTAGCCATCTGCCAATATGGGCATAATTCCTTGAAGCTAGAAGTATGACTCTGTTTTTATATTAAGTACTTTAATGTTCTACATGTACATTTTGCAAAGTTGCAAAGTATTTGGTCTCTGCCTGCTCCGCCCCACGTGTATTTACAAGCCATTAAAATCCACTAGATTCTGAACTGTCATCTGTCCAAAACTGAGGGTTTTGTTTCTTGCCAATTATATTTTCTTCCAATGAAGCAAGTCTTCAGTGATCTGATTCCAAACTAATCTCTGAACAAATGTTTCTGTATTCATTTATTTAATAAGTCAAACCTGTATAATTTAACAAAGATTCAGTAGTACATTAGAAGTTCAGCATCTGTAACTTGTGTTGGTAACATAGTTATAAAATAACAAGCTGAAAACTTCAGTCTTCTCAAATTGTTACTGATTATATTGTTTGGGCAAAGTTAGGGTTTGGAAATCTGTAGTTTATGTAGCCAGACTTAAAAATATGCAAACACCAAACACAGTCTCTTCTCACTGGCTTGTCTGTTGTTCACATTACAGAACTCTGATCAAGTCATTGCTAAAACTCCTATTGGAGGGGTTCTGGTTATAAGTGTTTATTTTAATTTGGCCCAACTATACATACAGATGCCAACAGGAGCTGTTTATTCTATTTTCCTTACACAGGTGCATTCTTATTAACTGCTTCATGTTCTTTGTGCAACCAAAGAACAAGCCAGATCAGAGCTAATTCAGGTGAAATTTGAGCTGCTGAGAAAGGAAATAAAAATCCATTTTCAACTGGATCAGTTCTCTGATGTGACTGACAAAGTCTGTCATAAATGGCAGTGCCAGCACAAGGCTTGAGGTGGAGGTGAATGTTGAATATGGAACTATTTCTATTTTAGCAGGAATACAAGTTCCTGGATTAAAGCAACTCTGTGAGCAGTTTTTTAGTTTCCTGCAATACTTTGTTTTCAAGCTGTTTGATAATGAGAGCTTTGCTCCTGATGGATGTTCCCTTCTTGACATCTGAACTCCTTTTTGTTGCCTACTCTACATTCTTGTGTCCTTCATTGCAGTTCTGAGATGTGAGGAAAGCTTTTGTAGAGCCTGCCGTCCTAGTTCAGAAAAGCAATTATCTTCTCAGGTCCCAGCTGTGGGTTTGTTTGTTTGGTTTTTTCATATGTCCATAAAGATTAGCCACTACTGGGCAAATACTGATTTTAATCTTCATATTGTGCATGGGAAGTACAAATATGATCTTTGAAGACTTACCAGGAAGCCTTTATTTTTTTGTTACTTTTTCCCTTATCGAGCATTTAAAAACTTTATCTAAGCTCTCTTCTCTTAGCACACTAGAGAAACTAAAGTATTCATATATGATATTTTAATAACAATTTTCTAATAAGACTAGTGAAGCAAGCTCCTTTGGTACTGTGCATTTATGACACACCACTTTCCAGGCAGTGGTCAGAGTTGTTCTTTGGTAGAAATCTCAGATTCTCTTATTAAAAATTAATGCAAATTAGTTTCTGTTCCCCAATAATTACAGAATTGAGCTGTCCTTTTGGAACAGTAAGACCTCATAAAAACATGTAAGAGCTCATGAAGATCAGAAAATAGACAATTATTTAATGAGCTTACAAATACTTTTTTTCTTAAGTTTGGAAGTGCCTGAGCACACTGAACAGAAGATTCATTTAAGAGTGGATTAGAGACATTTACATCTAAATGCTTGATGCATACTAATAAACTCATACAATTTTGGTATTCTCTCCACAAGAGATCAGATAAAGGGACAAAAATGCTGTAGATTTCAGTTACTTATTAATGAAGTTTTTATTGGAAATTCTTACTTAGAATTTCTGAAATATAATTATTTGCTAAATATTTTACAAGTGAAGTCATTATTATGCATTCTTAACAGTTAAATGGTTACTTGAATTAACTTGAGCTTTTCTATTGTGAACTTCTAAGACTGTCTTTCATGTAAACAAGCTGGTTTTCTGTTCTTACTTGAGTATAATCACTATCAGCATTGTAAATGGGAAACAGGAGTTCAGTTTCCTAAATGCATTCGGGTGCTAGTTTGATATGGATTTAGGTAGAAATTACATGACTACATCAAGTACTTAATAACCTCTCTTATGCTTATGACATTAAACATATCCATAGAGCTTCAATGCTCATTAAAGAAAGTTTATGCTGATAAATCTGTTCTTGTACTTCTAGTACAGCATTGGGAAAGTTCCCTTAGTAGCATGTAGGGTACTTCCAAACTTACTGAGCTGGTAGGATTTGCATTATTAATTTATGGAGTATGATTTCAGCCATTCATTGCATCTAGCAAGTATGAGGTTTTTAATGTGATAAAAATACTGCCTGATATAATTTTAAGATGTGTGTATATATATGTATGTGTGCCATACTTCATCCATCTGTATATATAAAATACTGCTCAGTTCCTTTAATTGTACAGCATTGTTGTGTTCAGTCAGTATTATTAGAGTTGTTGAAAACTGCTCAGTCTGTATCACCTCCTGCATTAATAAGGTTGTGGTCCTTGATGGGACTCAAATCGCCTTCTTCCCTGAAAAGCTACAGATTGCTGCCTTTATAAGATAAACAAAAAAATTAAATTTGATCCTGTGAGGCAGGGCACCAGAAGCTGCAAAAATATTGTAGTGAAAATGGTGTAGAACATCCTTTATTTTGGGAGATGAGTGATATGGGATTGTGTTTCAAATTCTGAGGAACCAGATTGCTGCAAAGTCGGGTGCAGTGTGGCTGCAGGCTGGGGGAGAGCACAGCTGTGCTGTCCAGTGCTCCCTCCTGCTGATCCCTCTGCTCAGCAGAGTTAGTTCTGCCTCTCCCAGCTCCCACGTGCTCCCGAGCTCTGCTGTCTGCTTTTTGTTTTGATTGTAGTGGGTTTTATGTATTATGGTGGATTAGATGCATACCATGAATTCTCTTAACATCCAAAATATGAACCAGTCAGATTACATGTGCTTTTGGGAGATGTAGTGGAATTTTTCTGAAGTTTAACGGTTTTTGAGGCTGTGTGTTAGGTGGAGGGTGTATTAGCTGGATGGATCCTTCAGTATCTCCTGTTATTTTTGTGATTCGTGTATTCAGTGTAGAAATAATCTCATTATACATGATTAGGCTTTCTGTGTAAGGGTGGCAACCTGTAATTTCTCTTCTGGTTTCCTGTCAGAGTTTAAACAAACTGCTCTTGTCTCCTGAGATCATTCTTTGACTCTTGGAGTCACATGGAAGTGTTGACTGCTGTTCTATGTCTGGAACAGCTTGTGGCTGTTTACTGGAAAAAAGCAGCAGCTACATTGTAGAAATGTGCAGTGTAATCTCTCTAAATAGCTCTGTTGTTGTCTCGTATAGGAGAAATCACCTACTCAACTACAAACACGAGAAGTGTTCATTGTGCAAGTCCTGCACTTAGTACCCACATTATTTATCTACTTTCCTAAGTTTTAATTTTGAAAGGTTTGCTCCTTTTTATATTGTTCATTATAGGTGTCCAAATGGGGGATAAAAGATGGGTCATGTAACATTCCAAATCTGCATCTCATCAAAAAAACCCCATGAATTTCTAGAGGTGTTTGGAAACTACATCTATTAAATTTGCAAACTTTCACATTTTTTGGCTGAAGTTGTTGCACACATTCTCTGTCATGCCGTACCTTAATCCTTAGGTTCAAAACAGACAGTTCTTTGTTAGGACTGTAAACCTGAGAGAAGAAGATCCAGAAAATCCAGAATGTATTTCTGTTGGATGAAATGAAACTAAATGCAGTTGTACTAAAATGGGAGTATTTTAGTTTGATTTACATGCTGCAGTGTAGCCAGACAATTAGAGGAATTAAGAAGTGAAGTAAAAAGGACTGGCTTTGGACTGAGAATGATGTAGGAGGAATGTTTTAAATTGTAGTAAATTCAAATTGAAGATGTGTGAATGTATTTAATTTCTTTACTGTTCGGTTACATCAAAGTAATGAAGTACTGAAATAGTTTGATAATAATAATTTGTTTTTAGAAGTGTCTCCTATGTGATAGTAAAAATATATCTGGTAACAGATAAGTGAATGTAAAAAAAAAGCTATGGAAGTTGCATTTCATTTCATGGTGTATTTAGGTCTCCATGTTTTTTTATTAGAAATGCAGTAATACACTGGCAATACAGAGAGAGAGGAATAAAAATTACTTAGAACTCAGTTTGTGAAGAGGTTGTTTTTCTTTGTACACAACAGCTGACTTAAAACTTCACATTGGATAGTTGAAGACTTAATACCAACACTGAGGAAAAATTGCTTCGATAAATGTTTTGGGCTTTTGCAGTTATCTAAGTGAATAGATTATTTGAGGAAATGCTGGGCATTAAGAAGTTTCAGGCCAGACCACGCTAAGTACTGAAATATTTTCTTTACAATGTTTAACAGAAGTAGGGCTTGTCATTCTCATGTACCCCATTATAAGACATTGTTTTCAGCTCCTGTGAACTTGGATGAACTTTTAACTATTTGTACTGAAGCTGTCAGAATCAGGTTGGGTTTTTTTCATATTCAAAAGCTTATTTAAGCACATTTTAGCATTGTTTGAGGAAAGACTTTAAAGCTCTAGGAGATCTGTTTATAGACATTTTCACAGTTCCTGCCACTTCTGGCATAGAATATTCATGTATATGATAACACAGGTCAACAAATCTTGTCTCATCTTCAAACAGTCCCAGAACATAGGTCATAATTCTGGCAGTTCAAGGCTACAGACTTAGACTAAGACATTTTTACAGCTGAACAACTGAGCCAAAAGCAGAGATACTGGTGCTGCTCTTAGTGACTTTCAGGTGGATCCCTGATTGTATCAGGGCAAGAGACCAGTGAGACCAGTAGGACAGCTGGGTGAAACAGCTCAGGATGGGGAGCACGGGCAGGGACTGGGCTTCAAGACAGCAAAAGGTGCATTTCTCTCAAGTGACTGAGACACTAAAAGCAGTCCTTTCAAGGTATGATTACGTGTTTGCAGTGATAACTGCCTGAGAAGACCTGCTCTGCAGCAGGGGATAAATGGGGAATTTATTGCAGACTGTGGTTATACTTCTTGGCCAAACAGTAACTGATTCCTGCCAGGGCAGCTGCTCGAAGAGCTGCTGTTTCCATGCAAAGCATGACTCTGAGATGGCATTTCAGGCAACTGGGACCAAACATGCCAAACCTATTACAAGCGTATTAGGCTTCAGCAGTCTTTAGTCCTTAGTTTCTTCTAAGCAAAATCTCAGAGCCAATATGAAATTACACTTTTCTTGGAACACTCTTTTACTCTCATGCTATTTATGGTAGACAGCAGCAGCAGGAGGTGGTTGA
Source organism: Anthoscopus minutus (assembly GCA_013399455.1). NCBI lineage: Eukaryota > Metazoa > Chordata > Aves > Passeriformes > Paridae > Anthoscopus > Anthoscopus minutus. The sequence continues at coordinate 31,089 of VWYI01047345.1, forward strand.
TCTGATGACAGAAGTGAAAACCCTGTACAGGAATAAAAGGAAATTACTAAGTTAGATTACTAAAGGAAAAGTCACTGTTCAGGTTTTAGAAATCTTCGATGTGGAAATGAAAAGTATCATTTTGTGAGGTGATTTACTTTTTAAACGGTCTTCAGTCTCATTTGCTTATGCTTTTTTAATTTTATAGCTTATGCCAGACCAATTAGCATAATTAATTTTTTGCTTAATTTGGGTCTTCTGTTTCGTGAAGGAAATCAAGAAAATATCTCCTTCATTAGATAGTCACTGTAAAAAGTTAGAAATGTGTTTGTGTTGTTTTTTGAATTAACCTGAAAATGTCTTGTTGAATGCAAAATGTGATAATTCTGGAAGTATGAATATGAAGCACTTAACAATAGCCAGAAAATATCAGTTTTTAAAATAAATGCTAGCTGAAGTACAGGAGTGTATGCTTGCTTAAAGGACACTTTTGTTCAAATTAATGAACTTGTAATAGTTGATAATTGCAGATCTTGATCTCTGGATCTAAGAGAAGTGGTGTGTGGTTTTGTTGGGTTTGACTGTGGATGGGTTTTCTTGTGGGATTTCTTTTGGTTTTTGTTGTTTGAGGTTTGTTATGGTTTTAAGTTGGTTAGTTCTGTTGGCTTTTGTTTTATTTTAACTACAGCACAATATTGTCCATTTTGGAATGGTAGGTTTCTCTTTTCCCTGGAGTGGTGGTAGTTAAACTCCATGTTTACTCAGAAGAGTTGGATAACTTGAAACTGGTAAAGAGTTAGGGCTTCTTTGGTACTACAGGCTTAGAATTGTTGTACCTACAGGATTTATACAGGCTTCTCCTTTCCCCTCCCTTTCTTCTGTTTTAGGTGAAATTGTGGTGAATGAAGTAAATTTTGTAAGAAAGTGCATTGCAACAGACACAAGCCAGTATGATCTGTGGGGCAAGTTGGTTTGCACTAACTTCAAGATTTCCTTTATTACGGATGACCTGATGCCACTGCAGGTTGGTTATTGCTCACATGGGCACATCTTGAATGTGATAAGTGACATTATTCATGCAGTCAGTCTGTCTCATGTCTGAGATACATGGATGCCTTCTAAGCAGGCTGCAGGACGAGGTTCCACTGTCCTGTTCTCAATGTGTTACTATTCCATCTATTCATATCAGAACAAGAGCAAATTTGAACCAAAGTACATCCACCTCCATGTATGGAGGCTTTCCTAGGAAGTGTTTCTACAAAAGGCAAAGCAGGAATTATAAACAGATGTGCCCCTCCTCGAAGGAGCTGTTTGCAAATGTCCCTTAGACTAGACAAGTGTCAGGTCAGCAAAGCTCTTCATGTAGTGGGGTTTTACTGGTGTTACTGATGGGGTCAAAGTAACAATTAAATGAGTTTTTATTGTAGATGAAGGCACAGGAAGAGGGGAGAAGAACTCTTCTGCTTTGTCAAAGCAGAACTCATTCAAAGACATTCAAAACCATGACCAGTTTTTGAACAGCACAGCACACAACACTGGAAATCCAAGTAGTGAGCTGATAGTTATTTTGAGTAGAGTTTGCACTTCCATTTGGGGCTTTTAAAGGAAGCGTTCCATTGATTAAAGAAATGTGAAGCTCTGAAAGTAGATGGATGCTTATTGGTTAGGAAGTTTGACCAAAGCTACTTCAAAAGGTTAAATTTTGGCATGAAGTAGTTGTCAAAACTTGTCTCTGAAAGTTTTAATATTCTTTTCTGAATAAGTCTGAAAGAATTAATATTCTTTTCTTTCTATGCTTATGAAAGTAATAATAATTGGAGATTTGTATATTCCATATATACACACATATATATATTACACTTCAAATTGTATTGAATTTCTAACAGTAATTTTTGATACTAATTCAGTAAATTCAGTGCAGATAGGGAGGTTATTCTGCATATTCCACTGGGGTTTCTAAATTGCTGGGTGTGCAGTTCAGCAGCCTCTAATTACCTGGGAAGAGGCAAGGGTGGTACCTGTCAGAAAAGCCTAGGCTTGCCTGATATTTATTGTAGTTTCTTCAAAGTTGTGCTGTATATCTGGTTGTAAACTGCAGAACTGCAATTAATGACTGTGAGTTCATGTGTTTCAGAAATTCCATTATAAGAACCTCCTCCTTGGTGAACACGATGTCCCACTCACATGCATTGAGCAGATTGTCACAGGTATGTCAAAAGTAGTTGAGTAGAACAGGCTTTGTTCCTATTTAGTACAAAACTGTTACCTGCCTGTTAAGTTCTGCAGAATTGTAGACACTTGAGGTTTTATGTCATTAATCTTCCCTGATTTGAAGTATTTGGTTTATTTAAAATCAGGATAAAAACTCAAATGCTAAATAAATCTTGAGGTCCATGTAGGCAGACTTAGCTGTATCTTTATATTATAGGCTTTATAACTACCATACAGAATCAGCAGGTGTTGTAGGAGAGACATTATAGCAGTACAAAATTCTGTTAGCAGCATTTTTACATTGAATTATCTGAATCTCTGCCACTGGAACACACTAGACAGCAACAACAGTGAGACACAGCTGGGATTTCTGACAAGAGAAATGCTGTAGTTTTCAATCCTCTCTAATTCTTAGCAAGTCAATAGCTGGTGGTCTCCAGTCCAAAAAAATCTGCAAATGGCAATCAGCATCTTAATCTGAAGAAACAAAGTACTTCTTGTGGAGAACCAGGTTTTGATTTGTTGGATTCTTTAGAATAACCTATTAAGAATGTTTTTCATCTTGTAATTGTAAAATTTCATAAAAGTGATAATTTTTTTCAAATTTTGTTTATAGCATGGGCTGCTAAACACTTGGTTTTCTGACTGTAGGTAATTAAATTATTGGTTATAAGTTTTCAATGCCCAAAGTTGGTTGTGATCACTGTGAAAATATTAATGTGTTTCTGAGGAAGAACATGATGAAGAAATGCTACATTTTTTTACAACAAAGAGGTGCTATTGACCTGTTATATTGTCTTGCACTGGCCCACATTTGTTGCCCCTTTTCTAAAACATGAGGTTTACCCTAAGTTTAGTGAAAAATAAGCTTTTACTCACAGGAATTAACAGATTTTCTACCTGAATCAAAATGTGCCAATAAATAAAAAACTTCTGGTAGCAACATTGCTGTATCTGTTTGAGCCAATCTTGTATTTCCTTTCCTTGCAGAACACAGTTGAATAACTTTGTCTCTTCTTTGCAGTGAATGACACCAAGAGGAAGCAGAAGGTCCTGGGTCCCAACCAAAAACTTAAATTTAATCCAACTGAATTAATAATTTATTGCAAAGACTTCCGTATTGTCAGATTTCGTTTTGATGAAGCAGGTCCTGAAAGTGCAAAAAAGGTATTTTTATCTTGTGAATTCCTGCCTTGTAGTCATTACATGTAGCAACAGCTCTGCTGATAAGAACATTTTGTATTACTGTGTTTTGATAGAGAAGTGGGGAGAAGAATTGCAAATTACATTCTGTTACAGGAGAATATCTAGACATTTAGAGTCAAATCTATTAGGGAAAAAATTAATGTGATGTATTAACTGTTTAGTATCATGTAAGATAAACCAGTATTTCTTCTCATATCTGTTGTACTATTAAAAGTTATTAATTTATTAAATAAACCTTTTTGAGGACTGGAATCAATGTTACATTGCAGCTGTACAACAGATGTTCACATTTTTATAGAAATTTTTTCAAGCTTTGATACATTTTCTGAAAGTCATAAGCTTATCCAGAGGTTATAATTTATCCAGAGGTTGAGTATACTGCCTTATTGTTACCCTTAATGGTGTTGCACAGCAAGTTCTCCAGCAAGCTCTCAGAATCACCATTTTGTCCAATTTATAGGAACCTGGGCTCTTTCTCTTGAGAAAGATTTTCTCGAAAATCTTTCTCAGCATTTTGTTAGCAAAGACTGGTTCACCTGTTGTCAGGAGGAATGACTCGGTTCATGGTGCATTGCTGGAGCTTTCCTGCCAGGGGCGGTGCTGCTGCCCTGCCCCAGCCGTGCCGAGCGGGGCTGTGCCGAGCGGGGCTGTGCCGAGCGGGGCCGGGCCGAGCGGGGCCGTGCCAAGCGGGGCTGTGTCGAGCTCCGGCCCCCCTGACCTCCGCCGCACCGCAGCCTGCCTCAGCCGCCGTTTCGTAAGGAGTGACCCACTTTGCTCTCAGAGCTTAACAATTCCCCTTCTCAGTAGGATCAGGTTTGAGTTTAGCCCTGTAAGTCCCAAGGACCATCTGCCCAGCCCTAAGCGTGTGCAGTTGCTGACCGAGAGCTGCCGAACCGGCTCAGCCCCTTTACCCTCGCAGACATGCGCGGGCAGGAGCCGGTCGTGAACCACCCTGCGCTGGCCTTTTCCCGGTCCTGGCTGCCCTCCTGCCTGCTGCCTGTGCTGGTTGGAACCTTCCACGTTTGGCAGTCTTTGAGCAGTCGTTCCCCTGCACAACTTCTCCAAAATCCCCCTGGAGCAGCCCTCTCCTGCAATATCTTTACAGCAACTGTTTCCAATTGGCTGTCACAGCAAAGGAGAGTGATTGGCGTGGAGGAGGAGAGAATAAACTCTGTATCTCATTAACACTCTTTGTGCTGCATTTTCTTATGCAAGAGCAAACAGTGAAACCCTTTTATGAAGGCCTTTACATTAGATATTTATAATTACATGGTCTTAGGTGGTTTCTTCTGATAGGAAGAATAGCTAGCTCTGGAGAGCTAGAGTCTGTGGTTATAGAGCTTGTGCTGGTGCTGACCAAAAATGTAACAACTGCCATTTTCAAATACCAGAATGTGTTCATTAGTGGAGAGGAAGAAAACTTGCAGAAGTATCAACTGTGTGGTTGCTGTTGCAGTTTTCATGCATCAGATAGGTTACTGCAGCTTTGTGTGGGTGTAGCACAGAAGCTGTTTTACTGAAGGGAGATCAGGTTCAGTTAATCTAATCTGATGTTTCCATAATAACATTATTCTGTTAGCACTAAAATATAAATGTATAGAACCATGAGATCGTGTATCAGGATTTTGCTTAAATTATTTTGGGATGCTGGTGAACACTTCTAAAGAGTCTTACACAGCATATTGAATGGAGTTGTTTTGTTCTTTCTGACATTTAGATGGCATGCTGGCACCACAGTATGGAAAGATTTTATCTGGTTTCTGTTTCTGCCCTTCAGGTAGTACATATTAGCAAGGTTGTCCTGATGTTTGAAAACAGAAGACAGTGATTAGGCCTCCCTAAAGTTCTGAAGGGCCTCTTTAATCTATATTTACATCCAGCTGTTTGTAGAAGAAAATTCTGGTAGCTGTGTACTTGGAAATAACTGTGTGTGCATAACTTTTGTAGGGAAGACCAAGACTTAAAGTGTGACAGAATTGTGATATGAGGGGAAGCCTGCTCTTGGGCTGAGGGTGCATTGCTGTCAGACTGGGAGAATGCTCTAGGAGAGGACTGTGCATGGAATTGGGGCTCTGGATGGAGGGGCCTGTGGACATCATCATGTGGTCCTCCTTTCTCTTCAGACCTGCCAAGATTAGATCAGACTGTAATTAAATGTCATCTTAGTAATACACAGGAGTAGCATTCTATAAATAAAGCCCTGGTAGGTCAAAATAAAATATCTACCTACTAAAATATGCATTTCAGAATACAGGAGTGTAAATGCACCTGTTGCCAGATGATCACGGATATTCTGTTTAGAGCAAGTTATATAAAACAATACCCATGGCAATTAATGTTTCAAAACAAGCTTTAAATATATGGAATAGTTAGAAGGACAACAGATGCTAACTTTATGCAGTTAAGTGATTTGTTTCAAGCATAGTTCCTTGCACATACTGGGAATAGCAGCATCCAGTGACATAAATTGGTGTTGACAAAGAGAGTGTAATCTGTTCCTAAGGAAGTGTCTCTATATGCTGAATGGGACATAAGGGAGAGTAACTAGTTAAGCTGCCTTACTAGAATAGAGATTATTCCAAGTCTCTCTTTTAGGATCTCAGAAAGATCCTCTTTCCAAGGATCTTTTTTGGCACTGTGAAAAGAAGGATCCAAATTTGAAAGCAGGCTTCTGATGTGAACAGTCTGACAGACTTGACCACGTAGACACATGGCTAATGTTGGCAGAACTTTCAGAGGTGTTTTTCTTTGCCTTTAAACAGAAACATTATGAGAACACATTCATTTATTTTCAGGTAAATTATTATGGAGAAGCTTAAAAATCAGTTCTGTTAGAAAAATACCCTCAATACTTGTTGCAGCCAAGACCTGCTAATAAAATACTCTCAGCATTATTCAGCCAGGTAAATATTTTCTTCCTCATTTTTATTAGTGCATATTTGGGAAACAAGCATTAAGGAAAAATAGAAGGAATGGAAATTTGCACTCACCGCTGTTTAGCAGTTTAATTTTGTTTTGTCTCTAAAATAAAGCAATAGAGTCTCCAAAGGAAGGAAAGCCAGATGGGTGTGGGAGGAAGTGGAGGATGGGGAAGCAAGGGTAAGCAAGTTGGGGAAGTCTTAAGTTAGGCAGTGCAAAAAAAGAAGCATTTCACATTCCTTAGAGGAAAGGAGTTATTTTGTTCTGAAAATTACAGTAAAACTGAAAACTCCTTCTATTTTTTAGGCACTGCAGTATTTGACATTAGACTGAGAAAATCAAATATATGAAAAGGTGAAGCTGTAGATCTTCTGTTAGGTGATGGCCAGTGTGTTGCCTCACCATGCACATGGATCTTGGCAGTGCCCCAGAATGGCACACACCCTGTGCCTCCATTAGTATATCTCTATTTTCTCATCCCTTTCTTTTCTGCAACTCCCTCAGTCCTTTAGCTTCAGGAAGCTTTTTTTTAATGAGTATAAGAGCCATTTCAGAATCACATGTTCAATCTAAACAGAAGGAAAATTTTTTATCTCAGATCTTGTTTCCTTTTCCTTATCAAAAGTAACCTTTCCTACGTCATAACACTTGGGATGGAGGGAAACATTATTTTTTCCCTAATTGTTATGAACAATAATATGAAACTCTTAAGAGTATTGAGCAAATGGTCCTGACCCTTTCTAATGTGTTCCTCCTGCATCCCCACCTCTTTTACCCTGTTCTAATTGTTTATACAGTATTGGTGCTGTTTCAAGGCACTGGGAATGCGTAAGATACCGTCTTTGGAAGGAATGAACACAACTTTTTTAGAAGTAAACTTACAGAATCACGGAATCAGAATGGTTTGGGTTGGAAGGGCCCTTAAAGCTCATCTCATTTCCTCCCCCCACACCATGGGTAAGGATACTTTCCACTACACTAGGTTTTTCAAAGCCCTGTCCTGGGCAAAGGTAAAAGGTATTTTAAAAAATACAGATGAATTTTAATAATTCTCTTAATGCTGAATGCTTATTTTCCCAGTAGGTTTTTCCAGCCTAGGAAAATGAACAAAACCTGTTTGTAGGACTTGATTTAGTCCTGCCTGTATAACTTTCTACCACAGGTGTCTGCTTGGGCTAGGAGTTGCAGTAGCAATGGAAAACATTGTATTTTTCCAGAGTTCACAAGGCAGGTAGCCTGGCTTAAGGAAGGAGGGAAAATGCAGGGCTGTGCTAATTTAACACATCTGAAATGTTGCTGTTCACAACTGTTCTGCAAGAGCATTAGCAATGCTTTGAAGCTCTCGCCCATGGTAAAATTCCTGTTGAAGAGGAGGGTGTGCCCTGAAAGTATAATTTATTTTTCTCAGATAGGGGTTGAACAGGGGACACTGACATAGGGAAATGGCTTTTGTACTATGAAATAACTAACATTGTGTTGACTGCTTTTAATAAATGAACTTTCCAAGAAGCAGTCTATTCTCTTGTTATTTGTCTGAGCCTAAATATCTTGTTTTATACAATTGTAAATTGGCAAGAATACCAAACTTTTTTGATATGAGAACGCTTCCTGTAAAACATGTTTATCTTCTAATTTAGAGCGTTCTACTTATGGCTATAATCTGCTGAGATCTGTGGAATGTGCTTGTCTTCTGAATCTCTGAGACAATAAAGCTATTAAAGGGATTTAATGAGGAATAAACAGGAAATTAGTATGTCTTTAGTACTTGCTTAGCATATCTATGAGCAGAATTTTTCTAAAATTTAACAATAAGGACAGTGGCAGGATGAATTTGACACTTTTTAAAAGGAGAAATAGAGGTCCTGAACCTGTGGATGGACTGTTTCACCCATGCAATACATGATGTGAGTTACATCTATTCCATGGAACACCCAGAGCATTTTGTAGCTCCTGCTTTATTTAGAAGCACAACTATGGTCTCCTGTTTTTTGTGGGGAACTAGGTCTGGATGGTTACTGTCTCCCCCCACCATTTTATCCCTCTTCACAGAGCACACACATACTCCCTTTTTCAAATGTGGCAAGCCAATGACAGAGATTTCAGCTGCTGCTGAATTTAAAAATAGGTTTTACTGTATTTCTGTTGTGTTATTTGGCAGCATGATGGAATTTTTTTCCTGCAGTTTGTCCTGAAGCCTTGAGAGTAGATTAGCATAGTAAAAGGCTTTCAACTTCTACTCCACAAATGAAAATGAGGAGTAGCTCTGCTAGAATCAGTTCCTGTAGTGAAAAGCTACATAGAAAAATGGAAGTCAAAATGTACATATACACAATTTCCATTTTGTTTCATTGTGAATGATAGCCAAAAGTGGTCTGTGAGAAGTGGCCAAATCTTGTTGAATAGCTGGCTTCTGCTTTGGTCCATACACTGAAATCACAAGGTTTAGTAAAATGTCCATTGTTACCACTTATGTCATTAAATCTTATATCAAATCCTGGAAATGAACTTGTAAATGTTCATTAGGAAAATCCTGCTATACTGTTCTCCAGGGACACTTGTACTGTTTGGGTTTTTTGGGGGATGGTCCCCCCTGGAACGTTCTGTCCTCTCTTTTCCTTTGCAGTTTCACTGTAGAACTGAAAAGTGTGGGGAGAACAGTTAAAAGAAATCGTTGTTCTAAGACTTGACTGGAATTTTTTTGTTGAGTGTTTGTGAAACATTTTCAGTTCAAGTTAGTCTACTGTCATTAGTGGTTTTATAAATAATGAGGACTGTCCCCATGAAAAGCCAAAGTATATAAAAATACAGTAAAGGTTCCGTAACACCATATTGCATACAGACAGTAAAAATATAGCAACTTTCTCCATGCAGATCTCAGCATAACTGAGCTCTCGAGCTTTGTTCCTGATGCCCAGTGCTGCCAGCACTGGTATTCCTTCAGTTCTGTGGTGCAAATTTTTCTGCTATGTCTATCACAATAAGGACACTTTCCTTCACTAACAGAAAACAATTTCTTGGATGCACAGGATGTTTTTCAAAAATACTCAGAACTGCTAAACTCAATACATTTTGTAAATGTGTTTCTAAATATGAAAAATCAGGAAAAGCTGAAGGGAAGGAAGAAAATAAAAAGAAAAAAAATTGGGTAGTAAGAATGTGGGCTTATGCTATGTCTTTGTCCCTGGTTAAAAGATGCAGTTTAGAAAAATGCAGAAACAAATACTGAGGGGGGAGGGAAAAGTTAAAGACTCCATTCATGTCCTGAAACTTGAAGAATAACAGCACCAATGTCTATGTATTTTTTCTTGAATTTGATTCTTCTAGACATTAGGGTTTTTGTCAAATTTTTAGTATTTATTAGTGAATATCTACATTTAAAGAGACAGACTAGAAATGCTTGATGAAATTTTAAGTCTAGGATCTAATCCTAAATCATGTGCTGTACTCTTAATTTTAATAATTTTAGGGAAAGAACAGATGAGGTTTTTTTGATAGGAAGTCACCCATGAAAAACTTCCTGGCTCAACTGACAACTTTGTAGCCAAAGTATCTGTCAGCTGTTAAATACTGATACCAGATTTTAGTTCAGGACCTGCCTGAACTGTTAATTGTTAAAAATTGTCCTGGTAAAATTCCATTATGGTATTTCTGTGTTTTCCCTCTCTTCCCTAAGCACTGATTGCTGGCTGCTGTTGGAACAGTGCTAGGTTGGACCTTTTGAACTGACCCTGCATGCTCTTAGGTTCTGCTGGATTGATAAGTACTCTTTTCATTAAAAGAAAATATCAAAATACTGATCTTTAGCTTTTTCACAGCTCTGTATATTTGACACTTTACAATTAAGGGCAATATTTTTTTGTCTATATAGATATATAAATAACAGTAATAAATGTCTCTTTCCTAGGTGTGCCTTGCAATAGCTCATTATTCTCAGCCAACAGATCTTCAGCTTCTCTTTGCATTTGAGTATGTTGGGGAAATATATCATAATCCAGGTAAGGATGAAAGTACTTGGATTGTGCTTTTTTTCCTGTTTTGTACTATGCATTTTTAGTAAGACTTCTGTCCAGAAGCAGTGGCAAAAAGCATTTAAGGCTTTCTCCAAGGGTAACAAAATCAGCTTGTTCTGCACCCAACCTCTTACTTATGGTTATAAGTCATCCATTGAGATAGACATTAATGACCAAAATCCAAAGAAATGTCTTTCCTATCTGAAACAAAGCTAAACTGTGCCAGCATGAATATTCCTCAGTTCACGCTTCCATCCTCCTGTTGTGTGTCTCTGTTGGTACACTGGGTACCCAGTGAGTGTCCCATCAGGCAGGCTTGCTCACCTGCCCTTCTTTTGGGAATAAGTTTCTCTTCTGGTGGTATTGCAGGAGGATTTGTGCAACTTGGGACTCCATACCTTCTTTCCTAGAGGCTTACTAGGCAGTTCTTACCACTCAAAATCTCCACCACCCCTGCTGAGTTGGAGCACACCCTCTCTGCTCAAGGCCAATCTCCAACTGAACCTTGTCAGTTAGGTAAGCCTGCAAAGATGCCTTTGGAACTTGATTTCTAGTGTAATGCTGTGCGGTCACTGCTGAGTGTTCCCCAGCCGAGACACAGCTGACATCCATCAGTTGTAGGGTGACAAGCCTCCCCACAGAGTGTGCTGCTGCTGCAGAGCTGTGGTACTGAGATCTCAACTCAGCAGCTGGCACTAGAAACCACTGATCTGCCTGTTACAAAACATGAACCTCGTGGAAATATGAGATCAGGCCTTCAAATTTGCAAAACAATGCATGGTTTTCATCCAGGTGCCTCTATGAATGCCCTGTGCATGCACAAGAATAAATGTGCATGAGATTATGTTGCACACATGATTACACATGGAATTTCTTACTTCATAAAGCTCGGGCAATTATTAAGGTCCATGTATTTTCATGTTATAAAGTACTAGGGAGGAAGCCAATTTGCAGATAAAATTGCAATAAAATGTTAGGCTGTCACAAAGTTGCCTTTACTCTGTCTTTAAAATACCATTTGCTATATGGAAAAATACCTACTGGATGAATTACATAAGGTGGGTAAAAATGTTCCTCTGGACCAGCAGACCAGAATGGCAAAGGAGAGTTGTTATGCCATGCTGCAATTCCTAAGAGAATTTTAAATTCTTTTGGGCTGGGTTGGGGTGTTCTTGTGAACCCTGGTGTTCATCCCATAGATCTCTGGCTTTGCTCTTGCAATTCCAGTGCTATTTAATGACTCTCTGTCCCTGCTACTGCTAGTAAAGTAAAAGATGAAATGTTGTTTTTGTGCTTCCTGAGTAACATAAAAAGCCTGCAATGCTCTGGTAATATGTAAATTTTTTTTTTCTAGGCTATATTTGATAGTTACATATCCTGTCATTAAACAGGAAAATTGACTCTTTTTAATGATGGTATTCTTTTGTTTGCCATCTTTGAAGAACTACTTCAGTCTGATTTTAGTCTTGTTTTCTATTGAAAATCCTAAGTAGTCAGAGTGTCAGTGCAAAAACGAAATTGATAGATAAAGAAAGCAGAAACCACACAGGTTATGGGATGTCATCAGGGCTGTGATGCTGTTCTGCTTCCTTTGGGCAGGCTCTTGCTAAGCTCAGAGCTTTCATGGGGGATGTAATAGGGCTGAATTTCAGTTTATTCCACTTCCATCTAAAAATATACTTCAAGTGTCAAGAAACAAAATGTAATTTCTTTTTAACACAGCAGACTGTCCTCTTGGCATCTAGAGAATGACCATCAGAGGAGATCCTTCTGTATAGTAACAGCCTCTCTAAGCTCCTGGTCCCTAGACACAAAATGATAGGCCATCTCTTTGTGGGGATATAAATCAATACAGTAATCCCAATATTTTAACATGGCCTTCTTTTTATTTTATTTGCTGTTAATACAGCAGTCTTCTAAAGTTATGTAAGTTTTGCTTTGCTTTCTTGACATGGTAGCTATTAATGAGTACCCTATAAAGGGTTCGTATTTTTGAAATGTTGCAAACTTTGGCATATTGAAGAAAGCAAGCCTGTGACTGGAGATAATATTTGTTCCTGAGTATTAGTATGCCTGGGCTTCTATCAAGCAGCACAGCAGGCCAATTTTATGTTGCTTTTCTAATGAAATTCCAGGGAAAATATACATCTTCATGAATCATCAAGCTGCCATTATATCACCACTTTCTTGTAATACAACAGTAGGTAATATAGATAATACTAGTCCTGATGCTATTGGTTTATTTTTGTAATTAGGAAGGTGAAGAATTTGGTTTTTATTTATTTTTTTTAATGGGCATTGGTGACTTTCCTTTTCCTAGCAAAGAAGGTGAATGGCATAGACCCAGGAGGTGGTGGCGGTGGCATCGGCAGTGCCAGTGGTCAGCAGACTCCTTTGTTTGAAACTTACTCGGATTGGGATAGAGAAATCAAAAGGACAGGTGCATCTGAGTGGAGAGTGTGCTCAGTCAATGAAGGTTATATGATCTCCACTTGGTAAGTGTCTCTTGGGACACCAGGAGGAGGGAATTGGGATGTCTTGTCCTGTGTGCCCCACAGCCTCTGTTGCACCCAAATGTGCACTGCACCTCTTAATTTTGCTGCTCTCTGGAGCCAAAGTCCCCAGACAAAAGATTCTGCAAGTCTTGTCCCTAAAGGAAATTTCTTGTCCCTAAAGGAAATGTCATGTTTTGGCATCCTTTGCTTTGGTGCCTCTGTACTTCCATGTGGGACATGCAGTTTCTCACCAGTGTTCTGGAGGCTGTGCTGGTGTTGTGGCTGTAGCCCTCACACGGAACAGCAGCAGCCACACCCAGGGGCTGCTCTGGGACAGCCTCACTGAGCTGGTGACACAGCACTATAGCAAGAGGGCAGATGCTAAAAAACACAGGGAAAAATAACTTTTTTTATAATTTTTTTTCCACAAGCCTTCCAGAATATTTTGTGGTTCCATCTTCCTTAGCAGATCAAGACCTGAAGCTGTACTCCTACTCCTTCATTGGGAGGCGAATGCCTGTAAGTGTCCTCTTTGTTCTGGTCCTGTTCCTGGTCATTGCACAGTAGTCAGCTTGGGGCTGTGTATGCCAATTAACAGTGTTCTGTGCATACCAGTAAGGAAAGAATTTGTACAGAATAGCTCTAACCTGCACAATTTTGTTGTTTCCTCTGTTTTTTCCCCATGTTAGTTATGGTCTTGGAATCACCCTAATGGGAGTGCCCTTGTGAGAATGGCCAACATTAAAGATGTATTGCAGCAGCGAAGAATTGATCAAAGGTAAATGATTTGTTGTGTCACTGTTCAGTCAGAGGGTTAGGATAACACCAGTGTGTGACACAGCAGTGGGTGGCAATGGAGGTGAGTGGGACACCACAGTGTTGTAGTGGGGGAACTTTGGAGACACTGTTCTCTGGATCTGGTTCTGGCACAATTTTCAATCAAGGCCATTCCAATTTCAAATACCGAATAACTTTTCAGGTTTTATGGGGATTTTTTAAGAGGCTAACCATTTAGATGAAAGAATTTATTGATAAAAAGATCAGATTCACTGCAATACAGCTTACATTGGTCGAGATTTTCTTACTTCCTTCAGCAAGACAATAAAAAAATAACCCTTCATTTGTGGCATTGGGAAATACAATTCAATAGATTTAGTGTCACAATACACGTGGCATTTTTGTGAAGTATTTGTCATGTGCTGTCCTTAATGAAAGACTGAAGCCATTTTAGTACCTTGTGTAGGTGGTTTACAATCTTAGTGGGTTTTGTTCTTTGGTTAAATTTGTGGTTTGACTTTTTGTAGTAGTGCAAACCACCTGCACTGTGTGTTAGGCTGGAGCTCTGAGTTTTAGTTGAAACTCTCGTATTTCCTGACTTCATAAACTTTATATATATTCTCTTCATTTAACATAGGTAAGTCTTAAAAAGGATGGAAAACTAAAAACTGAGTAGAGTTATTTAACTGCCAGTCAGCCTCAGATTTCATTTCTCAAATGTGATGTTTTAATGATCCAGCATTTCCATTTTTTTTGTTTTGTAATCAGCAGACACCAAAAATGTCTGAGTCAATACCTTTATGGCAGGAGCAATTATCTCCTGAATATGAACAGTACAGTAGACTCTTTTTTTAGAATGAGGTGCATGTTTTATGTGGGTTTAACTGTTTGCAGTTAGACAGTGGCACGTTTCTTAAAAGACTATTTCTTTCCTCCCCAACAATAAACCTGCTGATTCTTCTCCTGCAGGATTTGTAACGCCATAACTCGAAGCCATCCCCTGAGAAGTGATGTGTACAAATCTGACCTGGACAAGTGTCTTCCAAACATCCAGGAAATCCAGGCTGCACACATCAAACTCAAACAGCTCTGTGTCAATGGTATGCTGGGCTTTCCTTCTTTAATGGGGATTGTTTTCCTGGCATGGAGTGAATTCCAGTCGACCTGGCTGACAGGGACTGTTACTGAAAGTTGTTCTGCAGTGTAATTGCTGTCCCTGTTGCAGAGCCTTTTGATGAAACCGAAGAGAAGTGGCTGTCCTCACTGGAAAACACTCGCTGGTTAGAGTATGTTAGGTTGGTACCATTAATAAAATTATGTTCAGTGGAATGTAAAAAGCTTTCAGCGCTGTAAATGAGCAGTGCATCAGTTGAAGGATTCTTTGTTTTAATATATAAGTTAGGTAAGTATAGATTCTTCTTTTCTTGCAGAGTGTGATTTTTTGTTAACTGTTAAATCATTTTCTTTTCCTGTCTAGAGCCTTTCTTAAGCATTCTGCTGAGCTTGTCTATATGATGGAGTGTAAGCAAGTTTCTGTAGTTCTGCAAGGTAATACAACACAGAGCATGCTGTAATTATTTGCATAACTGTGATAATGTAGATAAACAGATTTAGATAAAATCAACTGTAATCTTTATACACAAACCCCATGGCTTCTGAATATCTTAGGCATTTGGGGAACTGTAAGGGAAAATAATTTTCCTGTGTATCTGAACTGTAGTAGTCCTTAGCATGAAAGGAATATTTTGCTGAGTCGTTATGGATTTTGTTCTAATAATGATGATAGATTCAAAACCTTAGAGTGAACCTTTGCACTGTGTTAATTGGGCTAATAATTCCTGCATAACCAATATCAGTTTAATTCAGAGGTTCTAGAGACAAAAGCATTTCATTCAGTGCCCACTGCTTGTGTCTGTGCAAAAGATATTTTAGAGGAAAAGACACCGAAAAACTTGCTCATATCTGTAATTCCGTAATTTCTGTAGTTTTTACAAGGCCTGTTCAGCTGGTATATCCCACTCTCCCCATTTAATGGCCTTCCAAAAATTGCTTCAGGGTGAAAAAATGTTGGAAATTTCTAGCAGCATGAACACCCTTCTCCTCAGCACATCTTGATTTAAATACTAGGCAGTTGAGTGAGTGTTTTTTTCTTAATGAATGCACTGCTGTGCTGGATACTGCAGGAACCCTTTCTGTAGTATGAGTCTCAGATTAAGAAAAAAAGAAGTGTAATTTTCTTCTACTTTGTTGTTTGTTTTTTTTAATTATGAGAACAATTAAAACAGCTAAAAGGAAAATTTTTAAAGGAAATTCTAAGAAAAACATGGGATCTGGTTGCACCTTTTTGCTCTTTGAAATCTAATTCTGCACATGTGCATTCACCTTATATATTCTGTACATTCTGTATGTTATTTGCAGAGGAAGAGGGACGGGACCTGAGCTGTCTTGCTGCTTCTCTCGTTCAAGTCATGCTGGATCCCTATTTTCGAACAATTGTTGGATTTCAAAGCTTAATACAGAAGGAATGGGTCATGGCAGGATATCAATTTTTAGATAGGTGTAACCACTTAAAGAGATCTGACAAAGAGGTAAAAATTAATTGTATTTACATATGGTCACATTATCTGCTTGATATCATCCTGAACATTTATTTGTACAGAAATCTAAAAGTAAAAATATGTTTTAATACTTTCAAATCTCATTTTTAATAGTATCAGAGGAAGTTAAGTATTTTTCCAGGACCGAGATATCTTTTCTTTGCCCTCTGTAGCTGTGTGATAATCAGTGAAATACCAGGTGCAATCCAATGGGTTTTTTTGTTGTTCAGGGTTATGCACGTTAGTGTCTCACTGCTACAAACACTAGCACAGCTCACATTACAAATTGAAACCGAAGGAGGTGAGGAGGGGGTAGGTTTGCTGTGTGTTTTACCAATCCCTGTTTCCATCCCCGTGGTGTTATCACTCTGCAGTGCTTTCAGAGCAGGGAGCTGCTGGAGGAGCCCCACAGCTGCATGAGCTGCCAGGAGGTGGAAGGAGGCGAGTGCAGGGCTCAGCTTCCAGTGCTGCCAGCTCATCTTGTTTGGCCTCTTCATGGCAAAGGAGGGGCTGCTAACTGCAGGTGGAAGCATAATGGACCCAGATTAGGAACTTTTTTCAGGGACAGTGCACAGAGTCACAGAATAGGAACATCCCCAGAGCATGGAACCCACAGAGGAACTGAGGGCACTCAGTGAGCATTAAGCAGAGAAAATACATGAGGGGATAAAGAAATGAGATGCCAAGAGGGAAATAATGAAAACCAGCTATTTTGGCCCTAGGAAAGGATATACTGAAGACTATAAATGGGAAGGGGAAAATATTTCTAAAGCTTTACATAAATGATGGTTTATACTTTTGCCATCCATGGGCTGCTATGGAAAAGAGCTAGAAAATGTGGTGAGAAATGAACATGGCTGAATCATAAACTCTCCAGTCATTTCAAACAAGGAAGTAAACACATGTAAAAATACAATGTAATTACCTGTAAATACATTATAAAAATAAGGCCAAGTGGCGAGGAAGCACTAATTTGAAAATTATGAGGGACCTATAGATGGCAGAAAGGATTCTTGCAGTTGCACAAGTATGAGGGGAGCCCAGGAAAGAACTAACTGACTTACACAGAAGGGAAAGCTGTGTAAAGGTAGTGCTGATAAAAGAAGTGGCTAAGCAGGAATACAGATATAACAGTTGCATAGAATCATGAAAAATGCAAGACTAGAAACAGTTTACCCTGTGGTTGAGTAATGTACCAATGGTACCACCAAATACCATAACTGCAAAGAAATTTGGTATGATTTGGGAAAAGTTTATGTTAAATCTGATAATTCCTTGTTTCTTTTCCCAGTCTCCTTTGTTCTTGATGTTCCTTGACTGTGTTTGGCAGCTGCTAGAACAATACCCAGCAGCCTTCGAGTTCTCTGAAGTGTACCTGACCATCCTGTACGACAGCGCCCGCATCTCCTTGTTTGGCACCTTCCTCTTCAACTGCCCTCACCAGCGAGTCAAGGAAAGCACTGTGAGTAGGAGGGGCTGCACCTGCTTGTCATGCAGGAGACTGCAGCCTGCCCCCCTGGAAATAACAGCATCCCACTGTTAAGACCTGACTAAACTAGCTAGGAACTAGCTAGGTTCCTAGGGATCTCAGAGTGCAAAGAGGTGGACACCGATTCAGTTTGAACTAAAAATCAATGTAACTTTGTTACCCACAAAATGAATATGCATTAAAGGGGAAGGGAGAGAAAAGAGGAAAGAGAATGAGAGAGCAAGAGAAAAAAGGAAAGGAGGAGTTATAGCTACCACAGCTGAGCCTAAGTCCTTGTGGTCCCATCTTCAACCAGCGTGAGGAATACCAATAGACTTGTCTCTTCCGTGGGGAGGCCTCAGAGAGGGAGTCTCTCTGAGGGAGTTGTTAAAGTCTTTTCCAAAGGGAGGGGCACTTAGCCAACCAGGTGGGGGCAGATCCTGTGAGCCATACAATTGCCCCAAGAGGGGTAAGATGGGCTGTCCTTGCAGCAAGCACAGTTAGCACAATCAGTTCCAAGAGCAGTCACAGTTTAGCACCTCATGAGGGGCTGTTGTTCTCTCCATGGGCCAGAGAGCAGACCTGCAGGTCCTGGCAGCTCGAGTCAGTCCAGGGGGGGGAGGTTGGAAAGGATCTTCTCATGACAAACGTGAGGCATGTAAAGGGACTTTCAGGCTGACTCTCACACCCACCTAAATGCTTCCTGTGTGTCCTTCAAATTGTCACACTCTGTTTGGGGCAAAACATTTACGTCCCCAGGTGAATACAATCATTATGACTTGAGGTGATCTGTGCAGAGACAGTGAGTAACGATGCAAGAAGAAAGTCTATTGAATTTCTTTCTTGTTTCTTTCCTAGGAAAACATTGCTACTCTGCATTGTTATTTGTACTCTTCTAGGAAGCAAATCTGTATCTGGAACTCAGAAAGTAGAATGACAGGCAATAGAATTTCACACGTCATGCAAACTTTGAAATGTCTTGACATAATTGTTTAAATAGTTGGAAAAGTTGGAGATGCTGCATAAAGTTCCAATAGTAATGCACAATGGGGCATTTAGAAAACTGAAAACTTAAATTTGATTTTGAAAACTGGAGCTTATCAGATCTGTCTGTAGAAAACCTTTGATGGCTGATAAAAGTGAAACTTATTTTCTTAAGTATTTTCCCTTTAAAATTGTAGCCAGCAACCTTACGAAGAAGTAGAGCATTGAGGGACTATTGGTGAATTCTCAAAATGCCAGTTTGGAGGTTAAGAGTAAGCCAACAAACAATTTAATATAATTGAAAAATAACTGCACAAATGCAGAGCAACTATTTTCTTCAGCTGTCTTGCTGCTCTGTTGTGCTGCCCTGCTCCTCTTTGCCCAACAGTTACATGCTGGCTTTAAGATTCACGAAGAATCCCATTTTCTTTGATTTTAATCTGCCGGAATGTTAACTTCTTGCAGGAATTTGCTATAAGCAAAAATATTCAGCTGGGTGATGAGAAAGGCCTCAGGTTTCCATGTGTTTGGGACTGGTCTCTTCAGTTCACGAGCCGGGACCGGCTGCTGTTCCACAACCCGCTGTTCATAGGGAAGAGCACGCCCAGCGTGCACAACGGGGCCCCCCGGACCTTCAAGCGCTCCAAGGTAACTGGGGGGGTCTGAGGGGCTGTGCCTGTGGCCAAGGCTGTGCTTACACTTAGGGGTCGTGCTGGGGAGGCTGCAGGTGCCCTTGGATTAGCAGTAGGAGCCTTCCTTGGCTTGGCTTCCCAGCCTAAAGAAATTCTTTTCTGTAGAAGTAAAGATGTAAATTGTTGAGCCTTGCGTTTTAGGATGTTTTCTGATGTGGCTGAATCACTGCCAACATTTGCATTATTTCACCTTTGGAAAAGAGATGACAGGCCACTTTTTCCCCTGGGGTTGTTAGTATTTTCAGTAAATACTGATTATAAGTCAATCATTTGTTGCTACAAGAAAACATATGTATTTCTTTTTAAAGGCCACAGTTTGCCCTGTGAGCCCTGCAGTAGTGACTCAGAACTATTTAAAGGTCGCAGAATTTCTCTGGATGATGCACTCTGGCAGTCCAGTAAAATCTGTTATTCCAATGAACGCAGAACTGGAAAACTATTGGTATTTATTTTCTGCAGAAAAACTACAGCTCCACATTGCGAGGTGTACCCCCAGCACTAAAAAATGGAATAATTGGTGAGCAGGAGTTCCTTCCAAGAAGAAACTCTCTGATACTAAAACTGAAGCCGGACTTTTTCCAGCCAGCAGAGGGGCAGAGCCACAGTATGGAGCAGTACTTCAGAGACTGGTTTGCAAAGCCTGTTGATTTGCACGGCGTCATTCTGCCCCATCTCTCTGGAACACAAATAAAACTGTGGAAACTCTGCTACTTCCGCTGGGTTCCCGAGGCCCAGATCAGCCACGGGGGCTCCATCACCACCTTCCACAGAGTTTCTTTGCTGGCGGATGAGGTGGACATGTTAAACCGCAGCCTGCGGCAGTACAAGAGCAACTCCTTGCCAGGCCACTGCTCAGAACTGGATCAAAGCAGGATGTACTTCAGAGCAAATGGTTTAAATGACACCTCAGGCACCCCAGACTTTCTGTCCTCCTCATTCCCATTTTCTCCTGTAGGGAACCTCTGCAGACGGAGCATTTCGGGAACACCTTTAAGCAAATTTTTAAGTGGTGCCAAAATCTGGCTATCCACTGAGACGCTTGCAAATGAAGACTGAGATGATGTGGAGGTTTAAAGGTTTGGGGAGAATACAGCATATCATTTTGTCTTTTCTAACTTAACACTGCTAAATGCGGCATTGAAAGCTGTAATAATTTTTATATACAAATATTACGTAAGATTTGCACAAATATTTAAGAGCAAGGCAAGTCATGCTTCAAATCGCACAATTTTGTCTTCAGCAGTTCTCATCTGCTGGGGCTTCTGCTCCCCAATTCCTCCTGTTCTTGGGGGTCTGGCTCACTACACGTGATAGAGCGTTTCATTAGCTAATTGAAAGGCTTGGTGTGGTCATTAGTGAGGGTTCTGCTTGAAATGCCTTTGTTTTCCCAGATAGTGACTGAAATGACCCTTTGATAAAACACCTTGGAAAGCCAAAGTAGTGCCGTGGTGATGAACTGACAGCTGAGATCTGGGAATACACTGTTTTATAAGACTGCCTCTTCTGGAGTAATACTTACTTGCATAGATATGAACATACTAATGTTCCATCACTAATGTTCCATGACTGATCACCCTACATTGTGCTAGTGCACTGTATCCATCAAATCCCCAATATACATTCATTAGCAATTAGTCAGATTTGTGCTCTTTGTCATGAGCTTGACTTTAGACTCTAGAAATCCACATCAGGACAATGCACTGTTAACCTTAAAACATTTACTGTAGATATGGTATTGTAGTAGCTTTAGAAGTGCCTTTAATTGGGAGGAAACAGTAGCAGGATTACTCTAATGCAGCTGACACCCCCCCCAATTTTTTAAAACATTGTTGTGTCAAGTTCTTGTTCCATCCCCTGCTTCCCCCTCTCAATTTCTGGAAACAACAGGCATCCAGAAGAAACAGTAGGTGTTCTCTCTTGAGTTAAGCTTGTTTGTAAGTCCCACAAGATCCTCACCTTCTTATAAGAGCACCTCAACTACTCAGCATTATATCCCTGCACAGATCCCAATCCCTGCCAACCCTCTCCTCATTCTTTTGTATGAATGGATGAAGTAGCTTTCAGCAGAACTCATACCTGAGCCCTGCTGGGTTCCAGAAAGGAGCACTGGCTCCTCATTGCCAGTTCCACAAGGGGTGCAGGTGCTGCAAGCAGCAGTGACTGGTGCCTTCTTTTTGCAGACTGCACATCCATAGAGACAGTGCAATAAACAAGCACTGCCTGAGGGAATTACCTCCAACTACCTCCCTCTGCTTAAT
The DNA here is from genome assembly GCA_013399455.1 of Anthoscopus minutus. Lineage (NCBI taxonomy): Eukaryota > Metazoa > Chordata > Aves > Passeriformes > Paridae > Anthoscopus > Anthoscopus minutus. The sequence continues at coordinate 52,685 of VWYI01047345.1, forward strand.
GCAGCAGCCTCCTCATTGTTCTGAAACCTTTTTAAATAATGCCTCTCCCTGGATGCTGTGCCACAAAAAGGACTCCCAGGGAGAAAGGCAGGAATGTGAAGAATTCCAGGAGGTTGGAGGAATAGTGATGTGTCATTCTCATAAGTTAAGGTTCCTGTCAGCTGCCTTCTCTGAACAGTGAGGCTGTATTTTGTATTAAATTATTTCTATTTTATATATATATGGTCTGGTTATTACCAACACCAGTGCTGTTGAACTGACAACGAGCCTCTATCCACCCAGGTGTTGCCTCACCAGTTAAGGCACCAAAGGCCTTAGACAATGGACTCATAGCTGTTTTCAGTTTTCTCAGTAGGGAAAAGAGAAAGTTGCAGGATGGGAACACACAGTGTATTCAAGCATAAAAAAAGCAGAGGGGATAGGATTTGGAGATCTTTGTTTGTTTGTAAACCCAAACTGATCTTCAGCACAGCCTAAATCATAAAGTAGAGTTTGGCTCTCAGGTTCTTCCTGACCTCCAAGGCTGTGCTGTGCTTGCACTGCTGGGGTTAGAGAGGGAAGCAAGGCAGGGCCAGTGCAAAGGTGAACAATGTCAGGGGAGGGGCCTTCCTTTTTTACCTTACCAAGCTTCCAAACCCTGTTCCTATGCAAAGAAGCTGTTGTGTGTGTGCTGTGCCCAACAGGGGCAGGCACAGGCTGTTGTGACACAATGCCAGGTGCTTCTGGGCAACTGTTTGTGAGGAAAAAACGTGTATTCACCTCAACTGCCTAGTTATGCTGCAAGATGAGCTGAGCATGTTAAATGGTCCACAAACCAGTTGTGTTTATTTCCAAGCTTGCTGGAGCAGTCATCTCACTAGTTCATTATTCAAACATTTGTATTAGTTTGGTTTTGCCATTCCTCTTTTCCCATTAGCTTACTGCTTTTCCTGGCCTGATACTTGACATGAAGACCTCAACCTGTGTCCTTAGTGTGTTTTGGTACCAGTTTTTTTTCTTTTAAATGACAGTTAAAACTATAGTGTCTTTTTTTTTCTGTTTCCTTAAAAGTATAACTTCTTTGGTTTAAAGGTACCAAAAATGTGTAAATAAATTACTCCACAAAAGCAGCTGGTGGAATTAAAAAATATTTAGGCTAGTACCCTTTGGGGGAAAAATGGGTACTATATTTAAACAGAATTGTCTTTTATAAGGAGATTTCAGACATTTTTACATTTCAGTTCTAAGATGTGTTCAGATGCTGCAGAGGGATTTTGTATTTTATATATATAGCATGGGAGAGGGTTAAAAATAATATGCCTTTACAATAAACAAAACCTGTCAAAATATCTATTTGCCAAACAGACTTAAAAAGAAATTTTATAGCATTCCAAAAAGGTAGTCAGGGAAGCAGAGGCTGAGAGCAAGCACCTCCTGCAGAGAGGAAGGGGAGGGAGCCACCTTTCCCTAGACTTGCAGACAAGGTTCTTTCTCCCTCCTTGTGTTGCACAGCCTTGCTGAGGAGTCTGAGCAGCTGCTGAGTCTGTGGCAGTGAACGTGTGCCTGTGGGTGCTGCTGCTTCCTCTGAGTTAACCAGCTCAATGCTTTCTGATTCACTTTTGAAAGACAGGTATCAAGTGTAGATTTTGAAATATTCTCCACTCTGCACAGTTGCCTTATCAAGTCAGTAGGGAATGTTCTGAATATCTTTAATAACTTTCAAAAGCAATTTTGGGGTGTGAGTATGTATCTAACTTCTGTGTACAGAATACTGACATTCAAGTGTGTATATATATGTCTGTGTATATATATGTACACATATTTTCAGATGTTCATTTCTGCTCACCATTTAAAACAAAATACTGTTAAATGCCATTTTCATATTGCAAGAGTAGCAAAGCTACCAAGCAGCTGATCCTTTTGTGTTTGTAGAGAATGTGCATTTACTGCAGCTGTTCCTGGCTGAGTCACAGCTCTGTACCACACAGGGGGAGTGCAGCAGCTGGGCTCAGTGCAGGGCTGGGACTGAGGTGGCACCTCTGCCTCCAGGCACTGCCCTGTGTCACACATGTCCTGGCTCCAGAAATGCACTGAGAACAGGGTTTGTGTGTGTCTGCCCAGGCCTGCACATGTGCTTCATGTGTACCTGCCTGCAATACCACTCTGATCAATTAACTAACTCCCTTGTGTTTTAATGAAAATGTAGCAAGCTGGGAAAACCTTTTGGCTTATTCTCAGATGGAAATATATTAAAACCAAAAAAATTCTAACATGTATTTAAGCAAAGGATGAAATCTTAAATTTGCCTCTAACCAAGAGACAGAAATCTGTACCTCAAATTGCTCTAGGCAGTAGGTTACTAACACTGTTGCTATGATGGTTTAGAGTTCACCATTTCAACTGAAACTAAAACCTTTGTGCCTGATAATGATTTACTGAGTAAAGTAGCAGTGGCAGGAAGATTATAAAATCCTGATGCTGAGTTGTGAATGTGAATAAATTAGAGTGAATAAAAGTTTGTACCTTTCCACAGTGAACTTCATCAGGTGGTTTTCTTTCCCTTCCCCTAACAAAAAAAATAAAATTGTGTGTATGTGTTTTTTTCCAGGAATAGCATGGATACTGTGCTATAGCAAGATGATTAATAAAAATGATGTGCAAATTATCTTATTTCTTGCTATATTCTATTCTAGTGTTTGCAGTTTGCATTGTGATCAAAATCTCTGATAGCAAGGAACTTACTCAATATGAGAATGAAGACTCCAGAGAAAAGATGTTGGCCTTGTGTTAATATTAAGAGAAATCCACAGGATTTTGCTGCCTTAAAAGGGAATTAATCATTTTAGTTCCAATTGACTGACATACTTCTGAATGAGAAAATACAGCAATTTATGTGGGGCAGAAATGACTATACTGAGTGTGGTCATCTTAGCACTGACCAGCTCCTGTCTACTACCAGGAATATTTCTCTCTATACAGGTAATAAAGATACAACAGAAGGGGCTGTTAAATAAATTATCCTTTCATACACAGCAGCACATTGTAACAGCATTAGTGCTTTATGCCCTACTCTCTGCCATCCTTGAACACCTTCATCTGCTTATGTGCAAGTGTAAAATTCAAATACATAGTGGCAAGTGGGGACAGGCAGAGAACCATACTGGACCTGACAATCCTGGCAAGAGGCTGAAGTCACACCTTGCAAGGAGACTTGCTCAGCATAATGAATTCAGGGCACAAGGGCACCATGGAAATGAGCAGGACCTGATGGCCCAATTTCTGTATTGTAAAAATGCTCTCAGGGTGTACCAGTCTCAAGGAAGATCTTCCTCTTCACTGGGCAAACCCCAGATTACCTCAGAGAATAAGTCAGGAGTTGTGGAGAGACGGGAAGGGCTCTGTTCTTCTGAACACAAAGTGACATGCAGTAAATTGTACTGACAGTTTTCTCAAATTACATGTTAGAGTGTTCTGTACTAAAAAAGACTGCGGTAATGTTCCAAGAAACCAGAATTTTAGAAGAAACTATTTTTAATAAGCAGCAGCAGCAGCCATTGGTGTGTGCTGCCTATTCCTTTAAGAACACCCAAGTTCCCCACATGATCCAACCTCTGTCAGCTGAGGTGTTTGCTCTTGCCTCCAACATCCTGCACATGACAAACTTCCACAGCAGCCCCCAGCTTGTGCAGCTCACTCAGCCACAGCATCTGCTTGGGAGACAGACGGTCGTTGGGGCCCTTCACCTCCACCAGCTACAAGGAAAGGGGGATGGTTAGAAGTGTGCCTCTGGAGGGGCTGAAGGATCATTAGCTCCCACACAAGAAACGTTTTTTTACGGCTGTTATTTACAGCAAAAATATGAGAGATTTTAGCACAATGGAAGGTCCAGTGGGTGCTGAGTTATTACCCCATATTTCAAAATTTAACTATAAGAGAATGAAATTTTATATAGTAAATATCCACTAAAATATAGACAGAAGTCCTGGTGAATAAAGATCCCTCATACTGAAGGATCCCTCAACTCAATTGTCTGTATCCTCATCTGTTCCAGCTGATACTGACAGCAACTTACTCAGGTGTTCTAGAGAACTAAGTTCTGCTATTGAGCTCTGAATCTTAAACACCTAACAAGTTGCTCCAACAGATGAGATGTCCAATAGTCTTCCAGTAGCTATTCCACTTCTCATGCGAGGCACCAGCCGTGCAGTCAATTCGTGGCTGATTGGTAACAGGTGCTTTACATTACAATTAATCAAAGACCTTTTCTACACTAACTCTAGCCATCGTTGATCGTCGCTGCTCCCTACACCCGTTAAAGCTCCAGCACAGCTGCTGGAGGAGCAGATAATCACCCACTGCTCCGTGGGGGAGCCGAGCCTGCAGTCTGACTCCCCCGCTGCAGGAAATTACCATTTCTGTGAACTGACAAGTGCAAGGTTTTACATGAGGGAAGGCAACAGAGCGCTGAGTATTCCCGTGCTCCCCACACACCTTGAAGTCCCGGCTGTGGGAGCGCCACACGAGCAGGTCGGGCAGTCCTCCCCGGCAGTGCCGCAGGTCCCTGGAAAGCCGCCGGAAAACGCCGCTCAGAAACGTTCCTCCAAGGCAAGAGACAAGGCTCTGCAAGAGAAGGTTTAGTAATTGGTTTTAATTTCCTGCAGAACCATTTCCCAACCCTCACAAGACTACCTGCTGGATGGCCCAGCATCTTTGTTTGGTCTCCTATAACAAGAAATGTAAATAGATGTTTTCTACATCTATTTCCCTGCTGTGTTCCCAGCTACTGTTGCAGGAAAGTGAGCATATAATTAAATCGTAACACTACCTGTGCAGGGACTTCGACTCAACAGTGCCAATTCCTCCCTCCCACCACTCTCCATTTGCCATGGCTCACTGCCTCAATACAACCTGTGAGCACGCCAGGGCCATGTGTCAAGCCTAATTGGAGTGCCCGTGCTGGGCAACATTTACTTACTTGGACTTGCTGGAGGGAAATAAAACGTCCCCAGTTAACCAGGGCTGCTGCTTTTCCCTCCTGAGTGGTCCAGATGTCAGCAACCAGCTTTGCCAGTGTCTCTGAGGAAGCTGTGTGAAGCTGCTGGAGTCTGGCCTCAATGACAGCCTTCCTGTTCTCATAGAAGCTGTCAGTGTATAAATCCAAGGGGGATGTCTGGATGAAAAGGTAAATGCAGCTTTCAGGAACTGCCACCACAGCAGCTACTCCCAGAATAACAATGTCCTGCTTTATATATTTTCTTAACTACAAAGTCACTCAAACATTGAGCTGATTTATCTTGAACATGGCCACTACATTCATATTTATTAAATGGGGAACATTTGCATATGTTTTAGCACCCACTGCAACAAACACTGGCCACATCTCAGCCTCTGCTCTGTTGTTTTGAACTCTAGACAGAGGCTTTCTTTAACAGACAAATAATTCTGTGCATTCCCAGCACTCTGAGCAGTACCATTCCAGGCGGGATCTGGAATCGGGATCAAGACTGCTCAGGCACAGTGAGCAGTTTGAGGTGAAACAACAAAGCCATGATGAAGCTGGGGCAGATCCTCCAGCGCCCACAGGAGCACCCCTGGGACAGCACTGAATACTCAGCTTGTAAAAAGCCCCTGCAGCAATTCAGCAGGGCCCCAGAGCCACCAGCTTTTCAAAAGCAAATACAGAGTGCTTAGGAGACAGCCTTACACAAACTGCTGCTGCACATAATCCCACGAAATACAACCTAGGAGTGAGTGATGGAGAGAATCAGGTGTGAGCTGTCAGCTCATCGTTGGTGATGCCTCAGGATCATGGATAGCTTTGCTCTGCATTAACAAGAGGAGCTATTTGTATGAATTCCATTTCACAGTTTTGTAAGGCCTTTTGAGTTAGAGCTGTCCCCTTCCTATCCTACTTGTACTCCTGTTCAGCCACAAGGACTTCTGCTTCAGATGGTGAAGAAAAATAAAGCCACAAGTTCACCTGGAACCATTAGAGTGTTACAGGGAGCTGTTGGGAGAGGGCTGTCTAATGATGTTTGCTTGCTTCCTTCTTTGTCAAAAAGGAGGGATAATCCCTCAAAAAATGGTGGAGTAGGGTGGGTGGGGATGTTAACAAACCCGAGTTGATAAATAAGGCTATTGAAAAGAAAGAGACTTTTATTTTTCCCCCCCAATGGAATGGGGGGGAATTTTCCCCCATTTCCCCATTTTCCAACGAGAGGAACTAGGCTGGGGCAGTGTTTCTCCACTGGCTATCAAGGACACCTTGCCCAGTGAGCTCAGCTACAGGACACAAGCATTTAACCAGACAAATCCCACCTTCTCTGACTGTCAATCCAGTCTGACAAAGCACCTGGTTACTGAGGAGGCCCTTGGCAATAAACCAAATATAGTAAATAACAAAATGAAGGAAACACTGAAACAGAAAACTGGAAAGCCCCTCAGAATAAAATGTTCATCTAATCCTAAATAAGACTTTAACATGGTTACTGAGTCTAAAGCAAGGGGCAAATAAATTCACTAAAGAATACCTTTCAAAATTACCTGATAGGAACTTCTGAACACGTCAGGTATGTCATCCATGAAAATAATATCCCACATGAGAATCCCATACAGTGTAATAAACGTTGAGCCTTCCCCATGAATACCTAAAGAGCAGAATTTAATAAACATGGAAACATTAATTTCTACAGCAATGTCACATGAAGACACACTGAGCCATCACAACCCAAAGCAGAAATATGCCATGCCCAGGTTCATGGCCAGCTGGTGTCAGCACACATTCCTACTGCAGCTGCCAATGCAGTTCATTCTGCCCGTTCCCCAAGCCTGCTGCTCCCCAGACTTCAGCTGCAGCAGTTTCCATCCCTGCCTGGCCCCCACAAAACTTAATGGGCTAACTCTGACAAGTTTTAAATACACTTTTTTAACACTAAAAAAAGATACAATACCGATGATAATAATATATAATGTATTCAAAACATGACATATATTTATTGTATATAATTAGATCTTGTATAAAATATTATTCTATATTCCTGTTCTATATTATTGTAAATATATGTTATGGCTTTTATATGTATACCTATTTATAAATAAAGGTGTTGATGCATGTATACATGTGCTCCTACATGTTTACATGTTCATGCTCACATATGAGCATGTGAAAACAACATGTCAAGGACACAAAGGAGGGTTTTTTCAAATACTTCAAAAGGAAAACTCAGCTTAATGTGGGCCTGCTGCTAAATGGAGGGGAGCCCTGCTAACAGGGGACACAGAGAGCAGGGTTCTTGAACACCTTCCTTGCACTGAGGTTCACTGCCAAGACCAGCTCTCAGGGACCCCTGACCCAGGAGACCTGAGGATGTTGGAAAACCTTCCCTTGGTTCAGGAAGACTGGCTTAGAGAACAAGGCAAACTTGACATCCATGAGTCCATGGGCCCTGAGGGGATGCACCTAAAGGTGCTAAGAGCAGGCAGACTCCACAGTGAGGCCACTCACCATCATCTTTGGAAGGCAGTGGCCATCACAAGAGGTTCCAGAAGAAAGTAAATGTCACCCATTCTGCAGAAAGGGAAAGGAGGACCCAGGGAAGTCCTGGGCAGTCAGCCTCACCTCACTCCCTGGAAAGGTGACAGAGTGCCACATTCTGGGGGCCACGACAAGAAGGTGCTCGGTGATCATGAGTGGTCAGCATGGATCCACTACAGCTAAATAATGCCTGATGAACCTGACTGCCCTCTACAGTGAAGAGCTGTGCACTGAAACAGGCTGCCAGAGACACTGTGGAGTTTCTCTCACTGAACTATTCCACAGCAATCCTGTGCCCTGTGCTCCAGGATGACTCTGCTTGAGCAGGGGAGTTGAACCAGACGATTCCAGTGTGAGCCCTTCCAGCTTGAACCATTCAGTGGTCCTGTGATTCTGTGAACATTTCTATATAAATGTATGAACATCAGGAGACATATATGTACAACTACATATATGTATATATATGCAAACCAAAGGAAACACTTTTTCACTGTGAAGGTGGTGAAGCACTGGCACAGGCTGCCCAGAGAAGCTGTGGACTCACCCCCCTTGGGGATACTCTAAAGCTGGACATGGTCTGGGAGAGCTGGCTCTTGAGCTGAGGGTTGGACAAAGTGACTCCCATAGCTCCCTGTCAACCTCAGACACTCTGTGATGTGTGTTTGTTATTAGTCTGTTAGTACAATAACCTGCAACAATATATATATTGTTACATGTCATACATACAGATCCCAGAATATGTATGTTATTATATACCATATAATGTAGTGTAAATGCATTATACAGGCATGATACTTCACACATATGAAAAAGAGCATGTGTGTGTTGGCCTGTGTGCATGGAGCTGGCATGGCCATTCTGGATCCTCACTAAATCACACATGGCCACTCTGTGCTCAGAATTGTACTGAGCCAAGAACACCAATGATGAGTGGGTGGGAGTAAGGAACTGAGTGTGGGTCTCAGCACAATTCTCCCAAATTCTAAATACTGTTCCCTTCATATTTACCTTTTCCCGATATGGCCACTTTTGCTGCAACAGTATTATCAATAAAATAAAACTATATTAATATATATATATTCTATAGAAATATACAAATTTTACCTTTAGAAATAATCTGACTACCTTTTTGCATTTTGCTTTTTTCCTGTAAAACAGACCTACATATTCTTACTAGTTGATGGCTTTTCATAGCTCCTAAATTGTAAAAATACATGAAAAACTACTAACAGAGCCTTTTCAAAAAATCCTGCAGTGTTGTGCTATTGGTATACACTATTTTTCATAGACATCTACCACCAAAAATCAGTGGATTTCCACATTTCCTTAGTGACACTCCCTTAAACGATAATGCTAGCATTTTACCCTAAACTGTATTGCCTTTAGCTGTTCAATGGTAAGGAAGGCAAAGTAAGCGATTTTCTGTGTAGATGAAGAAAAAACACTGGGGTTTTTCCTAATACATTTCAAAACCACCTTTGGTAAATGAAGGCAGCAAATCGTTAAAGGCCAGGAAGCAGGTCAGGGTGAAAATATATGTTAGAGCACTTTGGTAAGGAAGTGATGTACTAGAGGTGTTTGGGAAGGAAACAGAATCAACCTAAAATCTGATCTAATGAAATCTGCTAAAACTAGTCTATTAACTAAACTGATTAGTAAACAGTTTCTTTGCTTACTCCCACAGTTATTTTACTGCAAAATATCCCCAAACTAACAGTACTGTTACCCTGATCGAAACCATTCCTCCTGTAATGAGTTAATGCCAGCTCCTCAACTGAGCACATGACTGTGGATACACTGTGGTCTTCGCCTCCTTCTCCATCACCAACATCCTCCATGAGAAACACAGATTTTCCCATTCCTGTCTGAGGACATATCTTTCCACTGATTGTAACCTGAACATATTAAAACATTTGGTTACTTTCCAGCATCACATTTAAAAAGCTTTAGCCAAAAATCCCCTTTTCAGTTTTCTTAAAGTTTTGTTTCCAAAAATCAACTGAGTAAAATTTAACCTGCCATTCCTGTGAAATCATCTGGTTTAGCTTTTTTACGTTTTAGCAAAAATTCTGGGCAGGTAGGAACGTAGCCTTTCTATATGCAGCACGAGAAGCAAAAACACAGAAAACTGAGTTGACAGACTCTGGGCTGAGATAAAGGGCTGCAGGAAGACATGCAGTGAGAGGGCTGAGTGAGGAAGTGAGGCTCTGCTCTGATTTTGCCCAGAATTATCTATACAATAGTATGGAAAATATAGATTTTTTTAATAATCCATTCTAATATGATGCAAGTACCCCACACTGAATATTTGCATAACAGATGTTTAGAGTGCATAACTCTAAAAGAACAGTGGCAATTTTTAGCCATTAATCTAATGCTGACAACATGCTAAGGTTACTATTACTTTTCTAGCCACAGAATGCTTGGCCAGCAGCCACCAGAGGCAATGCACTGAATCTGATCAGACTCTTCAGCCAGAAAGACTCTGAGGGTATTACAGATAAATTAGTGGAGTTTATGGCTGATTGCATCCATAATAAATATAAAGCAATGCAAATTAGATCAGTGTACAGCTGACTAATTTCAGATAAAAAGCTGACCAACACAGAAGTATTTGGTTACAAGACGCTTTTGTTCTAGAAACACATTTGTATTCCTTTTCCTGCACCATGTCAGTCAAAGGCTAGTGCACAGTATGGAACAAGTCTCCCAGATTACTTTTCCTTGTCAGAAAAAAAAAAAAAGAGCTCACAAGCTGCTGCTCCCTTGCTTACGTGTGTCACATCCTGCACGGTGAGGATGGGCAGGTCCTGCAACAGGCCCTGGAACTGCTTGCAGCTGGGAGAGTCCCTGATGCGCAGGGCGCGCTGGCACAAGGACAGGCGGTGCCCGGTGCGCACAGCCGGGTCTGCCAGACCCCTCCGGATGCAGCCAATGGCCTGGCAAACAGCAGGGGGACAAACAACAATTTACAGAGACTTCTGCACACTTCTCTGTTCAGGAGCAATTGATTTAAGCACAAACATGTGAGTGTAAGAACAAGCGGACAGGACAGGGATGCTTTGCTAACCGATGCGGTGAAGTTCTAACCAATGAGAAGCATTTTGCACAAAGAGGCTTCTGGATTCAAATTTACACTAGTACAGTAAAAAGAAATTCTTCTCAATTTCTACTGATCAGTATAAAATTAAGGGAGTAGATTTGTTTTCTTAGTTGAAACTCGTTGTCTTACCTTAGGATTCCTAACAAAACTTGCATTTTAAGGAGACACTACTCCACTGTTCTTTCCATAAGAAATACTTTTATAAATGTTTTCAGACAATGCCTGAAGTGTTTCCAGCCTTCCAGATGCAGCTGTAAACATACCTTCTTAGTGTTTTTCAAGTGCTGATGTAAATTCAGAGCCAGCCGATCCCACCATCTGCCTCTGCTGTTAGTACAATACACATCCTGGGCCAGGAGGCTCTGCAGCTGCTGCACTGCTTCCTGTAGCAATGGGATTGTACCTTTATTAATTGGGTTACAAAACCAAGTTCAAGTTAGCTTGTCACTTTCCCTTCTAATTAATGAACACGACAGAAACTTTGTCGCTGGACAATCCAAACCTACTTTTTACTCCACCTGTCCTAGGGTGACGTAATGATGCTTGTACCCCCAATTGTATGTTCTGTTTATGCTGGATATTATGTTCTGTGCCTTCAAGACTGGCTCTGAAGAGTGAAGTTTTGTTTTGGTTTTTGCTATCAGTCTGCTCACTCCCCCAGTGGCTGGCAGGACACAGAGACATGGCAGTAGGTAGTGCAGCTTTTGCTTTTTGCTCTGCTTTCGCTTGGCTCTGGCTTCTGCTTTGCTCTTGCTTTCTGCTCGTTAGTTAGTTTAGCTAAGCAACCCGAATTTTTCCCTGGACTGTTTTTTTTTCCCTTTCCCTTTTCCTCTGGAACCACTTGAACCTGCTCTGGACTGGGACCTGGGAAACACCAAGAGTCTGCACCCTGTGTCCTGCAGCAGCTGCCCCAGCATCGGAGGGACCGGTAACAGAGTGACCACTCCCAGGAGAGACTTTCTGAGTTTGTCATCTTTTCAGAGGGGTGAAAGAGTGTTACTGTCTGGTGTTGTTCATTTTGTGTGCTGGAGGTGCCTTGCCTGTTCAATAAACAGGTTCTTTCCACTTCTCTCTGAGGAATCCCTCTCAAACCAATTGGGGGGAGGGGCTGTGTGGGTTTGCTGCCTGGAGGGGCCCCCTTTGGAGATTTCCTCCCAAATTTGCCCTAAACCAGGACACTACCCAATATACCCATTTCAGATTAATACTTGTATCTTAAAACTCTAGAGATATTTTTATGTAAACTTAAAGACTAGCTGCCAAAAATATAGTATTTTTATCCTTTCTGTATCCCTTATTGCATATGAAAAATATCTTAAGTATTACTTGTTGCTTTTTCGCAGAGGTGAAGTCTTTTTTAAAATAATCTGATTAACATGTAAGTCAGAGGCCTTTGGAGATGTTAATTCTCTAAGGAAGAAGCAGGGATTTCTAGAAGACTTATTTTTCAAGATTTTTCTTATTTAAAAGCAATAGCCAAATCTACTGAAATACAGAAATCTTTAAATAAAGAAACAAGCATATCTCAGCAATAGCTTCATGGTGTATTACTATATGCAAATATGTAAATCTTCAAAGCATAAGCAGAAATCAAAACATTTTAAAACTTTCTAAAGCAGCACAAAAAACTGGCGCTTTTCCCTTAAAAGTAGCATGTTACTAGAACTGTAGCAAGCTCTGGCAAACGTTGCCACCATTTTCCAGCCACATCACAAATGTAAACTGATGTACAAAAATTAGGCACATATTTCTATTCACCTCACCACTTTACCTTATACTTGTGAAGTCTCTGCAGAATTTCAACTCCTTGAGAAAGGATTCTCGTGTACACCCAGCCAACTGTGAAGCGTCGCAGGTAATCAGGTAAAATTCTGTGATAGCTGAAAAATAACAGCAGTTCAATTTAATTGTGTTGGTTTCACTAAGAATACTTATACCTAAAGCATTTACCAAATTAAATGCCTTATATATCCAAACTGAAATGAGAATCCCAGCTGCAAAGTCAAGAACCCAAAGGTAAGGCAACAGTTTGGCTTAGGGAGCAGATGCAAGCTCTACTTTGCACAGCATATTTTATTTTCAACACCAGTAGAATCATCAGTTAATCAGTTTTACAACAGATGCAGAACAGTAACTTACTATATCATATTTTGTTACCAATTCATTCTTGTAAGTCAGCAGTTTAACTTCAGAAACAAAGCTGAACTAAAGAAAAAGTCCTCAACAGGAATCTCCTGCCATAAAAGGCTAACATCTTTTCAATAGGTACCTCTGTGTTTCAGGACAAAGTCTTTTGAATGAAATCAAAATAGATTTTTCCACTGTCTTCAGTGTAAAATGGAACAAACCTCCAAATGACCCTCTATGAATATTATTTTAAATCAGTTGTCATGGAATTGAATATAATGCCAAACATAAGGCTTTAACTTGTGGTGTATCATTAAGCCAGAAAACAAAATAATTAAAACAAAAACTGAAGAAGAACACTTCAAACCCAATACATGTTATTTCAGTTCTCAGATATTCAGTAATATTTCCTGATCAACACCCACTTGGAAATCTAAAGACATGAATAACCCAACATGTTTTCCTGTAACATTTGCAACATCCTTTTATTCACAGTCAATTTTAATTTCTGCCTATCGCCAATTGTTTCAAAACCATTAAAAAAAACCAAACTATGACAAGGGAAAAATAAGGTTCTTGTTCTCCTGCACTGGCACATAGAACAGAACTGTTTTAGTGCTATATCCATGCCTACCAACTCTTTCCCAAGACTTTATAGAAAATGTCTTTTCATAATGTAAATGACAAGCTAAACAATCAGGAAGTTACAAGCTTTCAAGAACATTAAAGTCTCTTGCTTTATCAGGTTTAAATAACATCCCTAGCTGATAAGCCTCTCTCCAAAGGAAAAGTACCCAAAGTAAGATAAAACACTTAAGTTTCCAGTTCACTACCTCAAAGAGGGGTGATTCTTCAGTTCGATCCAGGCTTCTTTAGCACACAAATAGAGATGATTAGCTTCTTCCCAGTTCCCATTTACCATTGCAGTGGCTATATCATTTGACAGATGAACAGCAGTTGCATATCTGTGGTAAAAACCCCACAACTTTATTACACTTAAAAAGTACCTATAGTTGAAAGAAATAAGTTTTCCCTTCCAGACTCCAAAGACATTGAACCATGCAGCTGTCTTATTCTGAATCTTATAGGATTAGCAGAGTTTAAACTAGCAGGACACATTATGTTTAAATGTACTTGACACTAGATAATATAATTTTTGTTTAGCTCCGAATTAGCACAGCAAAGAAAGAAACGGCTTTCATCACATGATTAGGAAGCAAATAAATAAGCTATTTTGTTTCAAAATGCAAGCCACTGTGAATTACAAGTCCTGCCTCAATACAAAAATATACTTAAAATAATTGCACAATTAACAGTTCTACATATTTACATCTAGAGTTCTACATTTGAATTCTTATTTGCCTGCACAAGTCCTGCAATAAAACTTTACTAGAAATGAACAGATTTCCAAGTTGCCAAAGCTCTCCCTACCTGATGAGATCCTCTCTGTCCTGGAAGACCTGTGTTTTCCTGTTTACTGTGTAACTGGGGAATACCATTTGTCCCATGTTTGCCCTAAGGACTGTGGAGAGCAGGCCTTGCCCAGCACTGCCAGCTTCTTCCTCCTCCAGCGACTCAGGCAGTGAAAACAGCAGCAGGAGTCGGGAAAAGACAGCCCGAGCACCTTTGCAGACCCTGACACATTTTCCAGCCAAGTCCTTCACCCTGGAAGGACAAAAAAATATTATAATACAGTTTTTACCATTACATGTAGAAACTAAAATATACTGAATAAAGTGTAACTTTTTTTCAAGACAATTAATGCATAAATTTGATTTTACTTGAAAGAAGCAGAGATTATGCAGGTCAGTATATACCCTTCCCTTTGACTCACTGTGAATTGAAATGTAATGCTGCTCTATTAATAAATTTTACTAAATGCATTTCTCTCTTGAAAGGCATCTAGATTTCAGTCACTTGAAGCACAACTTCCATTCACCTGCAAAATTTAGCTGTAAATATTTACCTTTTTAAAATCACTGTCCCAATACCAGCCTGACTTCTGCTGAAGATCGAACGCTGCTTTGACAACTTCAGAAAATCATCCACAAGTTGCTGTTTCTGACCATTTGGGTTTGGCAAGTGAAAGATTTTTGCCAGTGTTTTTAGCTCAGGGGCTGAAAGCAAATCCAACCCTTCACACAGGTCTTCCAATTCAGATTCTAAAAGAAAAATTATCCACATATATTCACTATGTTATACACATTCACTCAAGCAACAGCTCACAGTACATTCATACAACCTAGTACTAATCTCATGATTTAGGTCTGATGCCCAAAAGATAGGCTGGAAATAAAGCCCCACAGTCCAGTGTCTATAGTGCAGGTATTTATTTATTGCATTGCTGGAGGTGAAGGGGATTTCTCCTCCTAACTCACCCACCTTTGTCAAGTGCCCTGGTACATTTATACAGTAAGTACTGCTCAGTGTCACTGTGTCACCACAACATCACATACACACCAGAAATATTTACATTATACGAGCTCATGGTTGTCAGAGTTCTCTGGCACTGCCCTTGCACCTCCCCAGTTTGGGGATCAGCAGGTGTCTTTGATAAAGGCCTCCAAGGTCTTCTGCACACCTGAACCTTTCAACTTTGTCTTTGGAGCATGCACAGTTATGCTGTTCCTTGGTCTGTCTGGTCCTTACCAGCCTAAGTGTTTTATTTTGTGGCTAACTGGCTTTACATTTGCCAATTTCTCATTAGTACTGTACTTACTGATCTCAGAAACTATCCATCTGGTGAGTATTTTCTTTTTACTTGTCCATTCAACATTAAGCAACTAGTTAACTATATACTAGCCATTATATTGTATAGGAAGTTATTAATATCAAGTTATATAGGTATAAAAGTTATGATTCAGGTTAAATGGATAGGTTATATAAAGTCAGGATTTAGCTTATATTGATATCAGGTTGATATAATATTGATATTAGGTTATACAGATGTATCACTTACATTGATATCTTACAGTTCAAGCTATATAAGCACCTTGTAACTTTGACTTAAGTTATACTGGCATCAGGTTATTAAAAAATGTATTAACAATGCCATCTTGTTCACCTTGAAATTCTTCTGCACCTTCTTCTGGACCTTTTCACTGGTCTACTTTGAAGGAATGGAATTAACCAGAAAAATAACACCCTTTACAACTTCAAAATAACTATAAAGATTAAAAAATTCTCTTTAGTTATAAAAAACATACTGTTTAGAAAAACTGGTCTCCTCTATTATCTAATTTGCACTATTTGTATTTTCACAAGCCCACTCACCTACCTGAAGCCTTTATTCTGCTCCTCTATTCTCTTCCCAAGGCACAGAGAAACATACAGTGCATTGATCTCTATCATGACACAACTTCAGATTTTATTTGTAGTATTTTAAAGGTTTATTAATGTTGGCCTTACCTGTTTCTAGAAATCTGGCTTCAGCCAGTTCTTCAATTATTGGTGACAAATCAACACTTATCTCCCCATACTCTATTTTGTTCACCTTTAACCAGTTCAGCTTGCGTTGAAAAAGTCTCACATACAACTTCTGCCCACCAACTGCAAATTTTATTTAAAGCAGAGAAGGACAAAAAGAAGAGTAAATTCTAAACACAGTACTAGGCACAATCACATTAACCAGAAAAATTACTTTTATGCAGGTACTCTCTAAAACAAATTTTAAATCTTCCCATGTTCTACAAGCAGACTTGGCAAAATACCAGACTTACCTTTCCAAGTAATTGGTAAGTTTATTAGATTCTTCAAGTTTTTAGGTGGAAAAGTATTACAACATATTTTGTAGGTAATGTACATGACTAAAATGCATTTTGACATGCTTACCCTTCAAGAAATACTTAGTTTTATAAGAGAACTTCATTCTTCAACCCTGCATTTTGTATTGTTAAAGAGGTCTTTTTGCTTTCTTAAACAGTCATTCAATAACCAAGTATTTCATGCTAGGGATCAAAAGAAGCTGCAGTCTGACAGAATAATTTCATAACCACAGATTACATCTCTGTGCAGTATTCTTCAAGTTCTTAATTTTCCAAAGATAAGCCAAATTATCTAATATGTCTACTGAAAACAATGAGAAAATAACTCTTATTTGATTTTTATCAGGTAAATATTCTTTTAAAGTACCTTTTAAAAATAGTTTTTAAATACTAATGATGCTGAAATTCAACAAAATAGCTTATTAAATTTGAGCTGAAAATAGTCTAGCTATTATTACTACATTCAACAACCTTCTGAATACTTAATTCAACCCCCATTAACTTCTAAATTTTTGACCCCTATCTGCAGCTGCTTAACTGAAACTGATCATTAATAAAAAAACACTGAAAAACTGCTAGACATACTTAAGAAATGGTATATAAACATGAAATGATTATTTATCAATTCTGCTGTCCTTATAAGACTTTCTCAGCCTTTTCTTTATTAGAACCTTCCCAGGATCAGTTCACTGGGAGAACAACATTCAGACATATAAGTCATTTTCTCTGTGGGATTATAATTCCTTTAAAGTCTGTCCCCAGTTTTTCATTCCAGAGAAAGGAAAAAGGTTAACATGTGGTCATTTTTTCTCCAGACTGTGGAACTGACTAAGGCTGCAATAATAATTTCATAATAAGCTTCATAAACTTACACTTAGAGACAATTCACTGAAGAATGGTAGACTTTTCAGCAGAAAATAATTAAATATGGAAAATACCTATATTCAAGGAACTTCATAGTACTAAGCAGGTGTGTAGGCTTTTTTGTATTATGATAACTGAAAGACAACACTTGGGTAGAAACTTCTCAGGTGGAACAGATAACTCATCTACCTCAGCTTTTAAAGTATCCTGCCTGGTATTTCTTGAAGGCAATGGCATCCATCTGTCCGTTGTCCAAGATTTGTTATTTATTGTCTTAGAGCTCTCCTCTCACTTCCTGCAGTTTAACTGCTGCATCTTTCCTACCCTGCCAAGAGAGACTGACCCTCACATTAAGTGCAGACATGGATTTATCAGCACC
This sequence comes from Anthoscopus minutus, assembly GCA_013399455.1. Lineage (NCBI taxonomy): Eukaryota > Metazoa > Chordata > Aves > Passeriformes > Paridae > Anthoscopus > Anthoscopus minutus. The sequence continues at coordinate 70,435 of VWYI01047345.1, forward strand.
ACCACTTTGCAGTAATTCTTTCTGTATTCCCAACTCACATGAGAGGGGAATTCTGAAATCAAATTACTGAAACAAGTTTTTTTTTATCTAATAGAACAAGCTCCTGTTACTGATCAGTGTTGTTCAGGTCCAGGGAACAGTGTGGAACTGGAGAAGGCATATCCTGAATATATCTTCTAGTGTTTGTCAGTGTAGCCAATGCCTACACTACTGGCCTGGGAGCTTATTCCAGGATCTTTGGATACAAATGATATGCACCTACTACTTGCCTCAGAGAGCCAGTAACAAGACTTCTGTTGTTTTCTATTTTATATATTCCCCTTTAACTACCACAAGATAAACAAGGCATTACCAAGCTCCAAGATGTCACCACTGTAATATTCTTATGGTCTGGAGTGCACCAATGGGCTCTGCAGACCACCCCCAGGTTTGGCTGCGTGAGGCTGTGTCACCCCATTCTCTCAGGAGCTGTACCTAACAACATTAGGAGAGTTTATTTACAAAAAGCCACAGAGGGGTACATCTCTCCCAAGAAAAAGGAGCTTCTTCCCCTAAAAAATTCATCAAGTTAAATTGTCAATTGATATGGCACTTCTCACATAAAACTATGTAACTATGCTCTCTACAAGAGGGAATGTGGAAAGATATTTAAAAAAAAATACCTGATAATTTGTAGAACTTGGTTATAATGTTCAAATCTTGTTCATTAAATAGTCTGACATCATCTTCATTCTCCAATACTGCTCTCAGCACTCCTAAAAAATTCTGGAGGTAGTATGGGTGACCAGGAGAGCTCGGCACAGAGAGGACTTCATCCATTTTTTCTAGAATGTCCCCAGCGGAATCCTGAGGTTCTGCCTTTTGCACAGTTTCTAACAAAGTGTGGTTCATGTCAGTCTTAAAGTCTTCAAGAACTTCCACAGGAAGTACCTCTGCATCATCCCTGCTAAAGTAATTTTCTGTCCCACACTTCACTTCTGTCTTTGAAGGAGTAACCTCAGTATAAGGCTGAGTCTTGACTTCCAAATCACTGCTCAGCTCTGCTGAAGTATGGATGGCTGGAGATGTTTCAAATTTATCAGGACTAAGTATCCCACCTGCAGACCTGCTTTCTGCTTTGGTGCCCCTTGTACCAGATGGGCACCTTTTGTCATTACTGTTATCAGCCAGTAAAGGTACTTGAACCATATCCACAACATCTTCTCGATTACATTTGTTTATTTTGTTTTGAAATTCAGGTTCTCTCTTTGAAAAATTTTGCTCCTGGTGCTCTCTCTGAGAAGGCTGATTTTCTTTCTGAGAACTCTGCCCAGCATCAATCTCATCACCATCATCATCATCATCATCTGGTGCTGCAGCACTTCCACAGGCACTGTGAACAGCTGGAGGTGAAGAGTTCATCTCTTCATACAAGACCTGTTTTCCTCCTTGCAGGCAGCGTCTTCTGGACAGTTTTGAAGACAAGCTTCCCAAGGAGACTGTTCTAACTGTATGAGACTGGGATTCATTGTTAACACTAAAGACTGAACTATTATTGCTAAAATAAGGACTAGTCTGTTGCGCTGCACTCTCTCCTGCTTTCAGTAAATTAGTTTTGGAAGGACTAGTTTCTAGATTTAAGAGGTTTTTTGTAAAATATGAGCTGGATTTATTGCTCAGATTTGCAGCTGGGGGACTCTTATTCCTAAAAGAATTCAGTGTATCATCAATGGCGTCAGTCTCACCACAGTTTCTCTGACATGTTTCTTCAATGTGCTTATTTACCCCATATCTTGGCACCAATTGGCCACACATGGGACAGCTAATTTTGGCAGGGGGGACATTGTTAAGAAATGATATAATAGAGGATGATGCAGAAGATGTAGATGGTATTTCTGTAACTGCCACTCTTTTTGCTGTTTCTTTTCTCTTCTTATTTTTACTGAATGACAAACTTATTCGGGATCTTTTGATTCCTGAAGACCTAGCTTCTGCCATGACAAAACTTCATAGTGATTACATAGCACAGACAATTCCATTCAGGCCATATTTCTTTATTATGCAATACTTAAGACTTTTCTTGGTTTTTCCATCTGTAATCCTCTGACATGCCTTGGGAAAAAAATACTTTGAATGAGTGGTCTTCTAAGGTACCAGATGCAACCAAAATTATCACAAGGGAAGTGGAGAAGTCAAGCAATCCTTAACTTACAATGTTACTGTCCTTTGGCCTGCCTTACCAGGTAGGGAAGCACACAACAAGCAAGCTGAACACTGCAGCTGCCTTTAAATGGCTTAATAAATGGACAATTAATCTCAAGTTTGCATTTTCATCAGCACGTGAACTTGGAATTCAAATAGGCAAGTCCTCTAATTTTCACAGAATAGTGAGGGTTGGAAGGAACATCTGGAGATCATCCAGTCCAACCCTCCTGCCCTGGCAGAGTCAGCTAGAGCAGGTAACACAGCAACGCGTCCAGGCAGGTTTGGAATGTCTCCAGACAGGGAGACTCCATGACCACCCCGGGCAGCTCTCCCAGTGCTCTGTCACACTCAAAGTGAAGTTCTTCTTCGTGCTGACGTGAAACTTCTTGTGTTTCAGTTTATGGCCATTGCTCCTCATCCTGCAGCTGGGAACATTTTATCATTGTCTTGTTTGCTACTGGCAGACCACTTTCGGCGCCAAGTACCCCTTTCCAGAGCACTCACTGGGCTGCCCTACAGTCCTCACCCTCATGGCTGCCGTGCCTGTCCGAGCCCGTGGTGCGTCCGGGCCGAGCTCTGCCAGGGCCGGAGGCCAGGAGCTGCCGACGGCTCCAGACCGCTGTGCAGGAGCTCTGGATGGCGGGGCCCACGTTCCCAAGCGGTTCCCGGTGATGCCATTCTAACCTGCCCGCCCCTCATCGGCCCGGCCCCCGGCCGCCGCCGCCGCCGCCGCCCCTCTCCGCGCTGGGACCCCCTCGGCCGCCCATGCCCCCGAGGAAAGGGGCCCAGCCGGAGCCCCCCACAGCCCGCCCGGCCCGGCTTTCCGCCCTTCCCCACGCACCGGCATCGCAGCCGCACGTCGCTCCCGGGGCCGTGCAGGCTCAGCCCGCGCAATGAGGGCCGGGCCAGGGCCGCCGCCGCTGCCGCCCGCCGCCAGGCCTGAGCAATGCAGCGCCGATGGCGGGCACCGCGCTGGGCGCGCTCCCTCACGCGTCTATAAACAGCGCGCCCTCTTCAGAATTAAAACTGCCCTTTACGACAAGGCGTGGAAAACAGCTGAGGTCCACAGGAGCAGCAACTGGAGATTTCTTTTGAGATTGATGAGTTTTTTGGGGTTGGTGGGGTTTTTTTTGTTTGTTTGTTCTTGTTTTGTTTTCGTTCAGGCAAGGAAAGAGCAAACACTGAAATATTTTCACCTTGAGAATTATTCTTTGTATGGACTCTGGAAAGGGTGCTGGTATGGGAGATTATTCCTCTTGAGAGGAATGACCGATTTGTCTTTACAAACAAGCTGTGGGTCTGCTGATAGATAAAACTAGCACGGAGAGATAGAAGAAACAATGGGCAGGTTTCCACTGATTTAAATGCCTGAATACATATTAAGTTCTTCAAGAAATGCAGTTCCTCCTGCTATAGATCCAGAGCTATTACAACAGCAGATAGAGAGCTCTGGGTTATATGATAAAGAGACTCTACAGTCTCAGCACAGGTCAAGTGTTTTACACTGTTAGGTATCTGCCCACACCAAGAACCTTTCTTTTTGGAATAAATCAAGAGTTCTATGGTAGAAAATAAGAGTAAAATCTTCAGAAAAATGTCTAAACATCACCTCAGAAGTCCACTAAGTGTTTTAAAGATCAACACAGAATAAAACCTACTCAACTGCAGAAAAAAATTTTAATCTATACAAGATCCAGCATATAAAAAAGGTAAATTACAACTTCAGTTTATGAACAGAGATTGCTTTCTCCTTCTTCTGTTTCTTCTTTAATTTGGTGGCATCTTTGATTTGCATTCTCACTTGATCTTGCAGCTGAGAAAAGAAGGCCTGGGATGACTTCAAGGCCTTGTCTTTACCTTCATCCTGTCATTGGACAAAACATTTGTTATAACCAAGAAATGTACAAACAATACCATTATATTACTTACTAGTTACTCAAGCATAATGGTATTTGACTTTAAAAAGATCTGGTAACTGATTTTCAAAGAATATTGTTCACCACATTTTTATTCCAATCCCGCTATCTACAGAAATTAAGATTATATTATCTTCCTAAGTAGTAATTAGCATGATAGGTAAGAACAGGCATCAGGAACAGATCCCTGCACAACTGGGTATCTGTGTTTGTGTTCTACTTGCCTTCTGAAAAAGTAAGTACAGACATCTGGAAGTAATTAAGTTATTTTCCTATCACTTTCTAATACTTAAAAATTTCAGAGATTTTTGGAGTTTTATTTAAAAGGCATCGTAAGTGCTGCACAAGTTTACTGTTTTACAGCATGCAAAACAATATAAATCTGATAAGACTATAGGGAAAACTCCACAGTGAAGATGAAATTAAATAGGAATATTGTATTACAAAACAGTTTAGTTCCCCAAAGCTTATACAGAACATAGAAACATCAATGTACTTCCCACTTAATGAAGTGGAATGGCTTAAATGCAGAAAATAAATGATAGGTCTTAGTATTAGCAGGAACATCATCTTGTGAACTTTGAAACAAGTCAAGTAGAAAAGTAGCACCTCACACAAAATCATTTCTGCCTGATGAACATAGTTTTATATAGAGTAATTGCATCATGCAGCTTTTTAATATTTTTCCAACCTTATACTATAATTCTTTGGGATAAAGTTTCCTTTCCTCTCTAGGGAAAAATTATCTATCCTTGGGATGTTAGTCTTACCTTGAGCAGAGATGCTTTGCCTTCTTTGGTAAGCCTTTTTAATTTTGCTGCAGCAGCTTTTTTGCTAAGTTTTGTGCCTTGTTCTGGTTTCATCTTTTCAAGAAGCTTTTGACGTTTCTCCTTTTCCCTTCGCCTCATACGTTTACGGAGCTTTTTCCTTCTTAGTTCTCGTTTTTTGTCTGTGGAAGTCTTTTCTGCATCTGTTTTTATATCACCAGCTTTGTTCTTTTCCTAAACAGATCCATAACATTGCAAAAGACAAGACTCAATTCACAGAACTCAAATCTCTCTCAGCATTTCCATTATTTCAAGTGCCAGCTCAGGATAGTGCAAAGGCCAAAAACTGACAGAAGCTGGGAAATGAGATTTGTACAACTGATCCAGTTGTACATGCTATTTGCTAATTAGTTGTACATGCTAATTGCTCTGCTCTAGAGTGTCATTAGCTTTCCCCCTCTCAATACCCATATTGTTGGTACATCAATGACCATCAGGTAACAGTCAAGATCAAAAACAAAGCATAATATTATGGCCTACTGGAGCCAAATAAAATTTGCTCTTTCCCCAGTTAGCAAAGAAAAACAAAACAAAACCACAAAAAAACACCAAAAACAAAACAAAACAAACAAAACCGAACAAACCAACCAAAAAAAACCACCTCAGCCCCCAAAACCTCCCAACAACCACCAATGCTAAAATTCTAAGCAAAAAAGTCCACAAGGTGAGGAACCACCCACCAGGATAGGAAGGGCAGAATTCCCACTGATCTGACAGGACATCTTTATATAAACCACACAGATCCTCTCCCAATCCTTATGCCATTTTATATTTACCTTGATCTCCTCTGGTGCTAAGAGAGCAGCATCACTAACAGCAACTGGTGCTACTTCTTCCATACTTATAGCTGGAAGGTTTGAAACTATTTTAACTTCTGGCACCGCCTAGAAATAAGGAGGCACATTCAGGACTGATCACAGAATCCAGCAGCTGACAGACAACTGAAGATCACAAGTATCTGGGTTTGTTTAGAGGTAATCACAGTGCATTTAATATGAAATAAGAATGAGCTCAGTAAATACCAACGTTTACTTTGCTTTCTATTTCTGGAATATATTTTAAAGTATCCAGTTTAAAAAAGGGAGAAAGACCCCAACTTTATGAAACTTATGCACTTACTGGTTTGGGTGTGAAGTGGAAATTACAAAGTGCATCCAGCTTCTGGAAGAGTGAATCCATAATTTCCTGAATTTCTTTGTGTTCAGGATTTTCTTCCTCTTCAGTTTTTTGCTGCATTAAAAATGCAATGTAACTGTAACATTGGCTATTTTACTTTAGCAAGACTGGTAACAACACAACTTAAAATTCAGAGCCCTGGTGAACACTCAGAGAAAGACTAAATCACTTCCATTTTGACAGTGTATAAATGAACACAAGAGTACATGGGGTGAACTTCAAACCCAAAGGAAAGGCATTGTTTATGTTACCTGGTGAAGTTTAATGTATTCTTGCTCGTAGATTTCAGCGAGACTCAGCTTACTCTTTTCATGATCCAAACTGATCCGCTTCTTGTACTCAAAAGCTTCTTCTTTGGGTTTTTCCTTTGGTACTACATCATCCCATGCCTGAGAAAGTCATAAAGTAATGACCAAATGCAACTACAGTCAAGTACCAGCTACATCTTACTTAGAACATTTTACAATTATTTATCTGGCACATTAGCTACTTTATGCATGTAGTTTCCCAGGACTCCAAGTTTTGCACTTTCATTAAAAAAAAAAAGTAATAAAAGTTACAGCTCTATTTGTCTCCTTGGTTTCAGTGAATGAAGGCAAAAACTGTAACAAGTTACAGACTCTGCCCCATCTTTTTCAATTCAATGAATAGTAAGGCTCAACAAGCTGTGAGATACAAATTTTCCATCAGTGGCTTTGAAGCAAAATGAAACAACTGAGTTTTGGTCAGTGTTCAGAATACTCACAGCAATAGTTATGGTAACAGCCAACACTTACAAGCTGGCTTTACATTCCAGATAAACTTCTTACAGTTTTATCTGCATACACTCATGTTTTTAAGTGCACCAAAACTCAGTGTTTAACAGGGATATAAAAACAGGGCTCCTTAGAAATCTGAAGACACATTCAATACAAAAGTATAAAACAACCAGTTGCAAAAATTAAAATAATTCTACACCTAACACTGGAAATGTTTCAGACTCATCCTTGGAATGTGCCCTGTGAATCAACATAAGGAAGAACAGGTAAGAAACCTATGAACAACATAAGGAGGAACAGGTAAGATAATATTAACCTCATCCAATATTCTCTGTTTAATGATATCTTCAAGCTGAAAAGTAGTTTCTTCTGTGATCACAGGTGCTGAAAGGAAAAAGCAAAGAATTTTAAGATTAATGTTTCTCCAGCAAGAAATAGTTATTGCTCTATAAAGAATAAGCTACAGATAAAGAAAGTAAAGCCTTCACAAAAATATAAGAATTGAAAGTGAAGTAAGTAAATGTAAGTAAAAGTAAGTCATATTATATAAGGCTGATAAATTACCAGGTCCGCCACGAAGGCTATGAACTTTCAAGTAGATTAAAAACTAACAAAAAAAAATTTATAATTCCCTGTAGTTTCCACTGTGAAAATGCACAGCTTCAAAATCACATCAAGAAGTTTAACCTGGTGTGCTGTTACCCTGCTCTTGAGTCACAGGTGTTTTCAGCAAGGTCAAAGTGCAGAACAGCCGCTATGGCTGGTCTGCACTATGCAGTGAGCAAAGCCCTGGCTCCCTCCTTACCCATCCGCACTGCATGGTCGAACAGCACTGTTTCTTCCAACAGGCTGTTCTCAGGGCGTTTGTGTCCAGTCACTTCTCCTTTAAGCTGCCAAGGTTTCTCCTCTAACAATGCTTCTTCCAAGCTTTTTATTTTTTTGCTCATCTGAAAAACACAATAGCCTAGGAGGTTTAAAACAGAGTTCACACGTAAACTCACAGCAAGAAATTAATATTTATTTCAGGTACGTGAGGGAATATATAATTGCAGATAAATGATATGTTTTCTTTAATTTTAAATACCCTCTTTGTATTTGCTGGACTCTGAACAAATTGACAGAACGAGTGAAAAAAAAATTTGCCACTGCTTCAAAGTATTAGCCAAATAAAATATGAACAAAACCCAAAGAAAACCAAACCAAAATTACCTTTTCCTGCCTCTTCTCAAATGATGACTTTATTTCACTGGGACTGTTGTTCTTCTCTAATTGCACTTCAGTTACATTTTCTATTTCACTGTCATCTGGCAAACTAAAAGTTACTTTTTTAGAAGCATCTTTACTTCTCATGTGCTCCACCATTTCCTCCATATTCTCGAATCTGTAATAATAACATTTAATATAGAATAAAAGTTGAGAAGCCTTTGTAATTTTTCACATTAAGATATTTCACCCTTTATATGCCACAACTAATGTACAGTTTACAACAGGTCTCAAAGACCTCTCTAAAGGTAGTGGACACAAAGGAAACTTCTGGATAATAAAAATAACTTTGTCCAACTCTTAAATGCTTTATTCAAATAATGATCATGGGACAATATTTTAAAAAATTAAACAAGCTGATTTTACATGAGGTGACAACAGAAACCATGAACATACAACAGTTAGTTGAGAATGCCACGTTCACTCTGGTCATAGTTTGCCATTCTCAGTAATTTCTGCTTTACTTTAGTGTAAAATTTTGAGAACATTTTTCCTGCATTTTACTTACTCAGACATACTTTCTTCATTTTGTTCTTCAATAGCACTCTCTGCTTCCTCTTCCTGATTCTCTTCAGCATCATTAGCTACATCATCATCATCATCATCATCAACTGGATCAAAGAAATCTTTGTATGTCACATCTCTAGAACTTTTAATTGGCTAAAATATTGAGAGGGAAAAAAACCCCATCAAACTACAGTTGTTAAGACTGACAGAAATCAAAGGGTATCTATCTTTTAAAAGTCTTTAGTGCCTGGGGAACAGCACTGCTTGTGTAATAGTAATTCAGGTTAGTGATGCATTAACCTATGGTAGGGAGTCATAGTAAAACTAATTTATTTTCCTGGTATTTACAATTCTCTACCACTTACACATACAGAAATCAAGGAGTTGTAGATTTGGCCAAATACTTGATGGAATGCACACTAATTCCCTGGGTATACTTCTTACTTGCTAGTGAGAATGTCTGACAATATTAAATAATAAAAGAGTTTTTCTGGAATCAATTACTCATCAATTTAAGTTGTATCAGAGTTACAAGACCATGTCCCTGGAAAAAGCCCTTTGCTCTGCATCAGCTACCTGAGTGATCTCTAATTTCCAGATGCTGAGTGACAAATCTTTCTCATTTGTTGGGTCACCTATTCTGCAATTCTTCCAGGTCCCTGATTTCCTGTGGTACTGTCTCTTCCTTTGTTTATGTAAAAGCCCAAGGCCTATGTAAGGAGAGACTGGAATAGCAGGATGCTATGTCCTTCTGCACAAGGAAATTTTCTTACCAGATATTCACTGTTAAAGTAAATCTTCAGAAATAATCAGTATTCACCTAAACAAATGTAACTTGGCAGTTTCTACATAGGGTTAAACACTTTATGGTCATCCTAACAGATATCAGATTTTGATTTAAAGGAAAAGAGATACCAGAAAATTATTTTACTGATATTCTTACTTTGACTTTAGCTTCTTCAGAGTCTTCCTCATCATCTGAGATAATGTCTTCAAAATAATTAATATCATCTTCTTCGTCTTCTTCTTCTTCCTTATCTTCCTTCTCTGCATGTTCTAAAAAAGCTTCCATCTCAGCCAGCTTGAAAAACTTGTCATCCACTACAGATTTTCTTCCCTTTTTTCTCAATGTGGTTTCCTTGGCTGTTTTAGCTTGTTGTTCCAATGCTTCAATATCAAAGTCAATATCAGAATCCTCATCACTGTATTTATGCATTATGCTTTCTCTGAGTTTACTTTGCTTTTCTTTAGCTTTAGTTTTATCTTTATCTTTTGTATAAACATTCATCTGTTCAGTTTCTGTTTCCATTATGTTGTCTTCCAACTCCTTGTCACTACAGGTCTCTGCATCGGAGCCATTCTCTTCCTCGTCTGAGAGAAGGCAAATATCTTCATCCTCAGCATCCCTTGCAATGGATTTTTTGAAGAAATCGAGAACTGCATTGTTCTGGAGTTCTAGTTGCTGCCAAATCTGTTCTTCATCAAAATTTTCTATCACCAGCTCTTTTAGAGGGCCCCCACGAACTATGTTATTTCCTTTATTCAAATCGTAGAGAGTCTTTGTCATTGCTCTGAAGTCGGCAGCCAGTCCATCCTGCACACTAAGAGCAGAAAAATGAAAGAGCTTAACACTTTCCATTAAGTCAATCACGGGGTCACACTGCTGCTCTTTTTGCATCTGCTTTGGTACTGTGGTGCAACAGAACAGCACCTTTCAATAGTTACTGCTGTGGCTTAACTTTCCACACATCTCTTGGAATACAGTTACTACACATTTATAGAAACAAAAAGCCAAAATTCTTAATCCTTTCAGCTTTGTTACACTTCGTGTATGAAGTAGCAGCTGGACAGAAAATTCCAGCTTTCTACAGCTGCATCTTACAGTCTGTTAATATTTTTTAAGCACTCCAGACATTTTGGGGAAGTAAGCAGTACAGCACTAAATACCTCAGTCGTCCTGAACCCAGGTTTCAAAGAGGTAACTGCCCTTCTCCACCGCCTCACTCCTCAACTTTTACACCTGGGTAGTGTCCTCCAGGTTTTTCTCTAGAGCTACCAGTGCCTCCTCCCGCCGCCCCGCGGTACCTGAGGAAGCACTCGGGACGCGCCGCCGCCGCTCCCGCTACCCTGAGGCAGGTCTGGATCCCCTGGATCCCTGAGATCCCCAGGATCGCCGGCACCGCCGCCATCGCTCCGCACACATGTGGGTACCCGGCACTGCCTCCGCCGCGCGGCCCAGCGCGCAGGCCCGGGCGGCTCCCGCGGCCGCCACCAAGGTTCCGCACACAGTTGTTCCGCCCGCGGAGCTCTACCCCGCCCCGCTTCCCGAGCCGTGACTTTCCCGCCTCCTGGCCCAGCCCTCAGAAGCGCTTCGTTCTACCAGAACCCTAAGTAGGGTATGGCAGTCGTGCCCCAATGGGCTGCTGCTTCCCGCGGTGGGAAGGGCGCGGTGTTGTTGTAGACTCGGATGTGCATAAGCACTGTGAAACCTGCTCTAAGTATAGTGAAGGTACAGTTATCTTACTTCACAGTTTTGAGTCTCTGACCTAGATGCAAGGGCTATTTTGGAACTGCACATCTCCAGTTGATTCTGTGGGCAAAACACCTGATCTTACTTGGTGTCTACAAGTTCAGGCCAGCAAGGCATGCACACATCCCTTCACCATCAGCACAGCACTGCCCAGGGCTCTTCAACTCCCCTCTTACACGATGGAGTTTCCTTAAAGTTCATAAAGTCAAACCAAGCTCTACACCCACAGACCCTTGTGCTTCCAGCCACCCACACAGCCCTTCGGCAACATGATCCAAAACTGTGACTAACCTTTTAACTTTAATACTGCTTCTGCCTCTGCTGCTTTCATGTTTCCTTCCTGCCAACAAATGAATTCTTCTCGGTGCAGAGAAAAGAATGCCCTGCAACTCCACTTCTGTGTCACCTCAGTGTCACTGCACACTCCAAAAACCATGGTGTGGAGCAGGGCTCAGCCAGCAGAGCTGTGACTGTGATCTGTACCTGCAATTCTCTGTACATCACAAACAAACCTGACACACAACCTGGGCTGGAAATTGAAAGTGTCATATATTGGGACTTTCAAATACCCATTTTGACCACTGATTTGAACCTGCACTTTTAACTACTGACATACAATGAGATTTGAAATGGCACAACCTGTTTATCTATTTAGGCTATATCTCAGCAACTCACAGTGTGCTATGCCCGACACAACAAGAGTGCAGCATCAGCATACAGCCTGCTTGCCGTGCCAAATCTCTCTGGTAAAATGCTTCATGGCCAGAACTCAAGGTGCACCCTGTATCAGGAATAGTGTGGCCAGCAGGACCAGTGAAGTGATTCTTTCCCTGTATTCCACACTGGTAAGGCCACACCTTGAGTTCTGGGCCTAGATCTGGGCCCCACAGTTCAGGAGGGACACTGTGGTGCTGGAGCAAGTCCAGAGAATGGCAACAGAACTGGAAAAGTAACTGGAGCCCAAGTCGGATGAGTGGCTGAGGGAGCTGGGGGGCCTCAGCCTGGAGAAAAACAGGCTTAGGGCGACCTTATTGTGCTCTAGAACTCCCTACACCAGGATCTAGAGCCAGGTTGGTCTCTTCCTAGGCAACAGTGACAGGACTAGAGGAAGGGCCTCAAGCTGCACCAGGGGGACATTTAGGTTGGACATCAGAAGAAACAGAAAGGCTGACTCGATACTTGAATGGGCTACCTATGGAGGTGGTGTAGTTACTGTTCTTGGAGGTGTTTAAGGGAAGTCTGGATGTGGTACACAGAGCTCTGATTTAGTTGACAAGGTCGTGTTCAGTCATAGTTTGGACTCAATAATCTCGGAGGTCTTTTCCAACCAAACTGATTCTGTGGGATTTGCTCAGAAAACTTCCTCGGCAAATGTCCCTTTATATCTCAAGGCTCTTTCATACGTTCTCTCCCAGACCTGTGCAGTGCCCAGCGCGGCGCCAGGGAGGGCTGGGCCCCGGGAGGGCTCGGCCCCAGGGAGGGCTCGGCCCCAGGGAGCGCTCGGCCCCGGGTTTTCTAGTGCTTCACCCCGCAGCCGTGCGCAGGCTGCGGCTCCAATGGCTCGTAGCGCTGCCGGGCACGGCCCCTGGCCGTGACACGCCGCTGCCGGCACGCCGCGCTGGCGCTGGGCCCGCACGGAGCGGTGCCGGGGAGGGCGGCGCTGCCCCGCGGCCGATCGGGCGGTGAGATGGCGGCGGTGCTGTGGCGCGGAGCGGCCGGTAACGCGGGGCGGGAACGGGGGCCGGTGACGCGGGGCGGCAGCGAGAAGGGCGGAGGGAAGAGCGGTGGGAACGCGAGCGGTGTCTCGGTGTCTGCTCTGGCCTAGCGGATCTCCCCGTGAGAGCCTCGCAGGCCGAACGAAACTACCGCTTCTGTAAATAAAAACAAAGTCTCCGGATCCAACTGACGGGCGTATTAACAACTGATGTTAGGTGGCATAGGGTAAACTTAAGAACAAACTTCAAACTTATGGCGCAAAAAGGAGATTGTGTTATTTTTAGGTGTGGTTTGGAGGTCAAATTCAAAATAATTTCCCGTTCATGATAATAACCTGTACTGCTCACTCTGGTATAGTAGGTTAAACTTATCTAAACCACACCGTGTTACTTGGTAGTCGCAGGGAAGGAGAAAAGTGAAGGAGAGGCTCAATGCCGTCAGTGATCGATCAGTAGGATACTGGGAATGAAAACACCTTTGTATAACTGCACTTGGATGGAGGGAGCCAGAGCTGCAGCACACTGAGACTCAGTTTCCCTGAGCTGTGGAGCCCATCTGAGTCCCAAAAGTCCTGTCCAGCACAGCAGAGCATCACTGTGAGCCTGGTTGGCTTCCACAGTTCCCAAGATGCGCATACCACCATGAAACTGCTGGAATTTAAGAATGACCACACTATGCCCTCTCTCCATTTGGTCCAGAGAGTGAACGCACATCTCCTGTTTGCCACATTCCCTATGGTAACACCATCCTCTCCATGCTTCAGGAGTTCGTCTACACCTGAAATGATTGACTGCAACTCACTGTTGTAAAACTTCCCACGGAGGTTTTACGTAACTGAGTTCAGTCGGATTTGGCTTCTGTTTGATTCCTTAGTTTCCTTAAGTCCATGAACACTGCTCCACAACAGAAGCAACAAACGAGCCTATGAATAAACATTTGAAGGGTGAGGATCTCAGTTTATGGGGTACTTCAGACTTGTTACTTCATAATCTGCTCAGTTAAAGAATGTACTTTTGTTCAGCTGTATATTTAAACTCTGATGTGCATACTACTAGTAGATCAGTCAACCATCAATAGAATAACCCCCAAATGGATCAATTTTAAAACATTCTTTAAATGAAGCTGAAGAAGGTTATATACTACAGAACTAGTTTTGTGATGTATGTATAAATACAAGTGTTTCTTTCCTGTGGTTTCAATCTGAAGTTTGCTGAAAAGCTCTTTTTCACTGCAGGGCCATTTTTTGATTATTGGGCTAGAAGATTAGAATTTTAAGTAAACTATATAGTTACTAATCTAGATAATGAAAGAAAAACACAAATGCTTTTTGTTTAATCTTGGTCAAGTCAATTACAGATTTAGAATTAATACTCTGCATGCATCTGATTAGAGCTAGGATAAATTCACAAGACTTCATAGAATTAATGCTTGTATGAGTGAGCATTTAAGCATCTTTGACTTGACAAGAATCCTAGGAATATACTGCACTTTTTCAGTCTATTGTCTTCCGAAGAAACACCACAAGAAATCAAATATTTCTAGGGCAGAACCTAGAGGAAGGAGCATTTTCTATTTTTTCTAGTGCTTCACAAATAGCTGAATAACAGTTTGTGTCTTTGTCAATTTAGTTGAAATAGAAAAACTACAAATTGAATTACAATATCTGTGTGGTCATATGCCCTGTGTGAAGTGCAGCAAGACTTATAGATGTCAGATGTAAAAGAATGGGAAAATCCTTGCCTTTCCATTAGTAAAGACTGCTTGAAAAAAACCTCTACATTAGTAGTATTTCTATTGAACCACAATCTGTTAATAGTTGGAAGAAAGAATAAAACAGTAAAAGGCTCTGGAAAACATAATAAATTATATAGTAAGGGATGCTTCTCTTTCAAAGGATTTTGCATAGAGGATACTGCTTTCCGCCAAGTGGAAAAATATCTCTTGCTTCAGCAAGAATTTAATAATGTCTTAAGAAATTACAGTACTGAGCTACTTCAGTAGAAGCTTAGGTGGGCAGAAAGACTGTGTAGCAGATGTTGGGGGGATGTTACTTTTTGTAACACATTCATTTACTCTGGTTAACTGTCAAACCCCATACCAGTTAATTAACATGCCTTTAATCATGCCACCTAGGTCCTGCATGTTTGTATCTCCTGCATTTTAGGCATTACACAGTACTGCTGCCTCACAGAATTACTTTGTTCACCCTGACTCAGCTCCACTGACAGCAGGTGTTTCTACAAAATAGTTTCTGCACAGACATTTGAAAAACAAGAATTTTTCTTTGTGTGAAAGTTTCTAGGGTATTTTTTAAAATGTAAAAAGTTGAAAAGCAGTTGCTATCCTATACCAGTATGATTGCCTAAAGGTAACAAATGAAAGAATTGTCCAGAACTTCTGGTTGTGATGAAGGAGGTGACAGGATGGACTTTGTGAGAGTCTGGCAAGAAGCACTGCAGGGCAGTTACTTGTAGCACTGTACAAGTTTCAGGAAATACTTAACGTAGGATGTTGATTCAGTATCATCAAAAGATTGTGAACAGACTTACTTTTGTGACACAGCCCTCACTAATATGCACATTGCAAGTTGTAATTTTAAGTGTCAAATACATGCAAACATTTCTTCCTCCGTCACAGCAGGATGCTCAGAAAGGCTTAGGTTTAAGGATTTATCAGTTATATTTTTGAAGAAAAATGAAGTGGTAGCTGTAGAATCTTGAATTCCTGTGGAATGGTAGTTCTCGGTTCCACACAGTGAAGCAAGCTGATTTAATTACAGCTATTACTGCCCTCACAGAGTACCAAGAGCCCAGCCCGTCTGTCTATACTCAGTGTCTTGCAAAGCATCCAGAATCTCAGTGCATCATTGGCACAATCTCTGAGCAGAACAGCTCATTTGTTACTTTAAAGCAAAGAATGCCTCAAAGACTCCCAAAATGCTAAGATGCCTCTAGCTTGGCCTTGAGGCATTGGGAGCTCTGACTTGGCCCAAAGCAAACTGGCTTGGAATTAAAATGTGGCTTTTATGAATATATCCTTTAATCTGATTCTAATTTTGGTTCTAGAAACAACTGATACTATCACAATTTCTCCCCAACCCCAACCCCTCTAGATTCTAGTGCTAACAGATTAATTTTTAATGTAATTAATTTGTAAGTACCATCATTTTATATCTTCCTTTTTCTTCATGATCTTTTTGTTTGTTTGCTAAAATTTTGAGATGTATAGCCATATCCTTATTACTTTCTCTATTTTGTAAGAAGCTCTGAAAATTTCAGAAATCACTTTTAAGTACATTATACAGTTGGCCTTTTCAATTGGTCATGTTTTCTTCTTTTTACCAGGCATATGCAAGGATTTACACCAAATTTGAGTCTGCTTTAGGTTTTTATTTATTATTTTTTTAATACTTTTTAATATTTATTTAGTCTGAAAATAAAGTGTTTCCTTGCTCTCAGTCTACCCTGAGCATTGCACAAGGGTGTGCCAATGACTTGAGAGCTCTGTGGGCCTTTATAGGGGAAAGAGCAGGCATTGAGATTTTCTCAAAAGCATCGTGTCAGTGCTATTCTCTTTTTTTCAGGGCTTCTTAGCAGATTGCAGATTGCTGCCACAGTACAAACTCTATCATCATCAAAGTCCTTTTCACAAAACATTCCAAGCTGTTTGTGGAAACTGGGCCGACTTAATCACGTGGCAATTGCAGTGCCTGATTTGGAGAAAGCTCAGTCCTTGTATAAAGATGTGTTAGGAGCCCAGGTGAGTGAGACTGTTGCTCTTCCTGAACATGGTGTCTACACTGTTTTTGTGGAGCTGGGAAATACCAAGCTGGAACTTCTACATCCTTTAGGAGAGAAGAGTCCTATTGCAAGCTTCCTACAAAAAAACAAGACTGGAGGAATGCATCATATCTGCATTGAGGTATTTTAACATAATATTTCATGTAATAAGATAGATACATTCAAATATGCATGTTTTAATAGGTTTTACCTGTGTCAAGAACTAACATAATAAGGCTGTCATATTTCTTCTCCCTTACACAAAGGAAAATTTAGACAGATGTTTTGATAGACAACTTGTTTCAAAAAAGATAAATATTTTAAATTAAATTAAATTATTCCTGACCAGTTACAGTTGAATACCTGCAGTGAAAACCATGGTGGACACAGTAGAGTAAGAGAGCAATCCAAGCCTGGTACTCTCCTAACATGGATACACCCAAAGGCTTTCCTCTGTTTACTGGCACTCATCCTTGGGGATGCAGGAATTCATTCCAGCTGAGCCAGGACTCAGTTCCTCTTCAGGCCATCTCTGCAGGACAGGGGCAGCAGCTGCTTTGGCTTTTCTCCTCAGGGAAAGAATGAGGGAGCCGTGGCACATGTCACATGTCACATGTGGCCTTTCTAGTTTAGATAATTTGACAGCCATTCCTTTTTGTTTTGCAGACTGGTAGTTGTGTGTAGGAAGAACTGTAGTGAGTTTGGAATATTCATGAACAAAACTACTGCAAATGGATAGGAATTAGGTGATGTCTGTTTCTGTGAATTAAAGCTAGGAATTTCCTTCTTCCCTACAATGGCATTGTGAGAGTTTATTCACCAAGTTATGTCCAGACACCTCAGTCTTGAAAAACAACAATGATATTATTTTAATTCTAGGTCTTTATTGGTTATTGGCTATTGAATTTTCTAAACCAAGTGTTAATATTATTATTTCAAAAAAAGAATGCATTTAAGTTTTAGGAAAATTTAAATTTCATTGGATGACATGACATTGGAACTTCAAATCACAGTGTACAGTATAGGCATGTTTTTGTTAATTGCATATTTCTGTAGGAAACTGTACTGAAATACTGTATTAATGGCTATTATTATAGTTGAGTTCAATAGGAAGACGTTTGCATATATTTTTGATTATTCCAAGGTTTTTTCCTTAGGAAACTTTATGAACCTTAACCTTCTCAGAAGGAGAATACATAAATCTAAAAGGAACTTTTACCTTCTGCCCACTGCCCTCCCTTTTCACCAGCATTTAATGAGTCAGTTCTCTGTCAGAATTTTTAAAGGGAGGTATTTTTCTTTAGTTATTGAGAACTGGAAAGCAGTATAATCTTCCTAGTAAAAGTAATGCAGAATTTAGATTGTTTATTGTCCTTATAAAGTAACACTAAAAAAATCAATGAGCTTTGTGCATGAGTGATTTTAGTTTATTAATTTCCTAAGTATAGCACAATCTGTTTAAATGGTGTTTTATAAAATCTTCAAATAAGAAATGCAAACTTCCGTAGTACTTTTATTTTTAAGACTAGATGTTTTAAAATGGTTTATAACTTAATTTGTTTTCAGAATTATATGAGAACTTAGAAATAACATTTCAGTAAGGAATTATGTTATTGCTCCTAAATGTAAAATCTGCATAATACAGTGCAATATGTTAATATGTGTGAACTGTATCTTTTTTATAAGGTTGATGACATAAAAGCGGCTATGACAGAACTGAAGAAAAAAAAGATACGAATATTGAGTGAAGAGCCAAAAATAGGTGCACATGGCAAACCTGTGATTTTTCTTCACCCTAAAGATTGCCATGGAGTCCTTGTGGAACTTGAGCAAGCTTGAGCTGCAATATTCATAAATAAAACAATAGAATAGTTGTGAAGTTCCTGAGGTGGTGCTGGGAATATTGATGTGGTATTCAGTCTTTACAAGTTCAGTGTTACAGCTTTTGATTACTGAAATAGTGCTACAGATTTAGGGTCTTTGTTGTTGCTGATCTGATTTTCAGAATTATGTTGGCATTTCTTGAATTCCTCTGTGATTCTGAGCTCTGTGAAATACATGAGCTAAATTACATATGTGCCATAGTAATTTATCTTTTATTGCCTGTTTGCAGCATGATTTTACCTCTGTAGCCACAGAAACTGTACAGTTTCTAGGTCAAGTTGCATTATTTTGCTCTACATTTCAGAGCAGAGATCCACTTCTCAAGTGACAACAATATAGCTTACACATTTTCTTTAAAAGTAAAGGAAAATGAGCATTCTCTCTTATCTTTTCACAATTCACCATCCATACTTCACACTGTTTCATTGGTTCATGCAATAAAAAAATCCATGTATTATTGTATGGGTGTCTGTAATCAGTAAATAAGTTTTTCTTGGTATAACAATTACTGCCAAGGAAGTTACCATGCATAAATCATCATTTAGTTGTTTTCTGAACTTTGTGGATATGCAGGCAATGCAAGAAGAGAACCTGAAAATTATTTGCTTGACATGCATTTCAGACTAATGCACTTGTGACATTTTAGTTGTTTCATTTTTAGGGTATTTAAAATTTTTTTTCCCAAGTTTTCTCCATAGAAGGACATCTTGAAGAGACATGAACAAACAGTGATTAACCTTTTTACTTACTTTACAAATATGGTTTTCCTGTGCAGAAGCACTTATAAAATCAGTAGCAAGCACACATCATGTAAGTCTTGCTTCTGTACAAGGTTAACATTAAAGGCTGTGCTAGCATGCTGATGTCACAGGCTGCAGGTACAGTTTTGTTAACTTATTTATGGACAGACTTCACTTTACTGCTGTATATTACCCAAGCAGTCTTTTCCTGATATTTTGTTTTGTAGGTTTGTTTTGACATTTCAGCTGTAGAAATAGAAGACTTGCTATTGCTTTAGTTTTCTCAAGCCTTAAAAAGTTATGCTTTCCTAGCTTAACTACAGTCTGAATTTTAACTTTTCCTACATCTCTGCATATATGGTAAAAACCTGCTGCTTGAAGATTTTTGTCTAGGCAACTTTTTACTTAATGGAATTATTTGCAATGTGTGTCATATTTGCAGGAACAAAATATAAATATAATGTTGATCTCAGATTTAAACATGTTTTTAAAGACCTTGATACTTGCTCATGAATTTTACTTATGAAAAAATCTCTACAAAGCTATGACTTTTTTTTTTAACAAGATAGTTTTGTACTCAAAATATATACTACTGTCATATTTTAAGAAAAATACAGCCTTCCACAGGGTTCCTACATTTCATCAAATCACTGTTTACAGGGTAGCTTGTGATCTAAATTCAAAACTGTTTAAATTTGGAAATCCTAAGGCTTATGATGGAAATGAATGATTTAATATTCCTGAAATATGATTCAGCCATTCTAGGAGACATTGTATGAGCACAGCTGCTTTTGTCTTTTCTTTCTGTCAAAGTCAAGGAGGTATCTTTTCTGCAACACCAGCATAGGATGCCAATACTAAAAGCCTCATTGGTTAAGATAACTGAAGTATTTAAACCAAATACTCTTAGTCTGGTGCAACAGAAACCGTCAGTCCTCCCATGGTTCATTCTCCATTTCTTTGTCCTGTCTAAATGAGGTGGACTTTTGTGTATGACATCTATCAATACACTCAAAGTAGTAGCTGGAGGTAGTGCTAGAGAATAGATATTTTTGAGTAAACAACACTTGCTCCACATGCTGATTGTGCTCCCTATCTTATTGGCAGAAAGAGGCTTGTAATACTTTTTAGCTAGTAACCAGCAATTTTCCTGACTGACTGACATGGCGTTGCCCAGCATTAAGTCAGCATTTTGTTCCTAAGTCATGCTCTCTCACACTTTATACCTTTCCTCTGAGTATTCCTAAGGTGGAAGTCAAGAACACACACACACACACACACACACGATCCCAGCCCTGCAAAAGAGAGTTTAGGTCTGCAAATCAGTCTGTATCCAAAACTGGATCATGTTCTTACAAGCTCTTACAATTTCATGGGTGCGACCCCCTTACTTACTACAGGACAGGAGAATTTCCCCTTCTGGAGCTACAGACGTAGAGAATAGCCAAGGGAGCTAGACAGCTACAGGATATGAAGACAACTACAACTGAGAGAAGTTTCCTGTTCATAAGTTTAACTCCCTTAGACTTCAGTGGGAACAGAATCAACCCCTATACAGTGTAGTCCTTCACCTTAAGGCAGGCAGCCTTCACAAGTCATTGTTCTGGTTTACCAAAGGGGTTGGGACAGGGCTCACATCTATGGGCCTTGCTTTTTATCACTGCCATGATTATAAGAGGGGAGTAACATCAAGAAAAACAGTGGAAATTCAGGGATGGAAACTGGGGAATGAGATAACTGTGCTCCTTTCAGTGGAGGGACATCTAACAATATACACACCCCTGTTGCACCGTTATACAACTTCTGGGAAGAACAGCAGTGATTCAGATAACTGGAGCCTTATTATCTTGTAAGGGAGTTAGGTTTTGACAGTGTTTCTTTTTTTTTTTGTTTTATGCCTGTTTGGTGGCTTTTTTAAAACAGCAAAACCTTCTTCTCTGATAATGTCAAGCTTCTCAGAAGACAGAGTGTTAATATTTTGCCAGTAAATTTTCTCGTGCTTGTGCCATTTGTCAAGTGTGAGTTCCCTCTTCCAATCTCTTCATGTGCCTTTTTTCCCCTCTGAGCTGAAGCATGTTCCCATTTTATGCTGCCTAAGGCAGACAAGACACATTTTTCTGGACTCCATCAGCATTACTCAGGCAGCTGAAAAGCTCATAAATAAATGATGTAAAATACCTCTTTTTGCTTCCTCTCTGCAACCTTCAAGTCACTCCTAGGTGGGAGGAGGTGAGCAGGCTGCAGAATGAATCCCAGTCCTTGTGATGGGACAAACATAGAAGCAAACTTTAAAAGCTGAGAAAAGAACTGAACTGCATGCTTTTTAGAAGCTAACCTTACAGTTTTGCAATTCTGCAAAAATCCCATTCCTGACATGCTTATTCTGCAATTAATGCACCCAGATTTCATTCTGAATTCTGTTGCTTTCATTATTACCATAGCAAGCTGAAGTCTCATAGAAAGACCATGAAACACGGTGATGTTTACATTATCTTGTTGAAGTACTTACAGTATGAGTTTTGAATGATCTCTTTGGCACTTCATTTGATTCTGTCCTTACAAGGAATTCTTCCTGTAGTGAAGTGACATTTGTTGGACGTAAGAACCCTTAATTAAGATAAAAACTCAGAATTAATTGTTTCAATAAGCAATTCTTTTACCAAAACAGTTGTCATGTTGGCCAAATTACGAGGCTGTCAAACAGAATAAGATCATTGAATTCAACTAATTAATTAATATGAAAATGGAAACTAACAACAATGTATAAATGTATGAATTAATCAACCTAACATTTTATGATTGAATACCTCAACCACTTAGGAATGCAAAGTCTGTCACCTTTAATAAGCATTTTCAAAACACTTTGAACAAATTATGACAGAAATATTTATCTTATTGTGAAGGAGGGATGTTTTATACTGTATAATCCTTAAATATCTATAAAATTATGTCAACTGTCAATTTTAATGCTCATTTGCACTATCTTGTATGAGATTAAAAAGCATTGCTAACTGCAAAGTTCATAGCATAGGATCACAAATGAAGAAGAGTTCTCTGATACATTTTAAAGTAATGATACATTCTGAAGCATTAAATGACTTTTCTAGATCTGATCTAAAGTGGCCTTTCAACTGTTACTGGTAACACAAAAATAGCAAAGAGGTACTAAAATTTTCTATGAAGTAGATCTTCAATTTTTACTTATTTTTAACATTGCATTTCTTTCAGTAATACAGGTTCAAAACATGATTTTAAGATCTGAAGTAATTTGTAACTGCAGGTACCCTGACAGCATATGTGATAATGCACAATTTGCATTAAATAAGGGGAATACCCAACTCTGCACCCATGACTGGCTTCTATGGAACAGATTATTTCCAGAAATTGAAGAGTAAGAGAGGTATATTCATGTATTGGTATCATGTACCCTATTTTTACCTTCCATTTTGATATGCAATTTTCTGTAATAACCATCTATCTGAGTCACTGTCTCCTCTGACATGGAGGGAGGATGTTTGTTAGAAAATGAAATTTTAAAAAGTTTGAAAAATATACCCCGCTCCCTTTGGGACCTCTAAAGTCCCAATATGAGAGGTCAGTTGTGGTACAATACTTGCAGCTGCAGTAACTTTAAGAAGAAAATGCTTGCCATATTGGGCTCGAAATACTGCTTTTGGTATGTTGATAAAGTGAGACTGTATCTGAGGTTGTTTCATCAAGTTAACAATTCTGAGAATTAATGATATGAACTAAAAGATCATTTGCCAAATGTTTAGAAACAACTCGTTTACAGATCATATCTGCTGATACACTGCAGTTCTGTGTAAAACATATCTGCATTACAGTATGGTAATGTTTTGGGTTTTTATCAGTATCTTCAAAAGAAAACCAAAATCAGTCAAGTAATTGGGATAATGAAAGGGGCAGATGGGAAAAGTCACCATAGAAAACCATACAGAAAATAGCCTCTTAATAGCAAATGGAGTGTCTTAACAAAAATCTTAACAACTAAACTAAAAACTAAAACCCCTCCCTCCCACAAAATAGTGTTTCCATGAAGGGCCTTTGCATGTACATGGAATGTGCCTTGATGCCAACACCTGGGGTATAGCTACCCTAGGGCAAATAAACACACACCACACTGAACACACAGCTATTCCAGTAAACACTGATACCTGGCTGATTGCAATGCAGTATAAATTACATTAGGACAGCTTTTCACTTTTGCTATAGTGAGAAAATTAGCTACTATCTCAAATTTGCATAATTATGAGCAAAGCCTGTCATAATTGGCCTAAGATATGCATTTCTTTATATACAAAGTAGTCAGTATCACCTAGCTGCCCTAGAAAGATCTAGAGATTTCTAATAAAAGGCCTGAACAACCAACTTTGCTTATCATTCACCATAAGAAATGTTCTTGGAGAAACCTTCAGTGAGCTTTGAAATAGTACACATTGAATCCTACATTTTTAAACTTTAGGGGTGGATCTATGTATTATTTGCACAAGGGCACAAAAATGATGATTTGTTCTCATAAATCTGGCTGCGTGATGGAATGTGTCTGAGTCCAGTGCTGTACCCTGCTGTAATGTGCAAACTTTTGGTATTTGGGTTTTTGTTGCATTGGAGCACCTCAAGCAACAGGGAAAGGTGAGGTCATTGGCTAGCAGGATTACATGGCATTCAGGAATGTGATTCGCAGAGGGATGATGTAGAGACTCACAGAAAACACCCTGAGCTCCGGCCCAGCGCTAAAGCAGGTTCCCGGGGATACAGAGTGGCCTTGCCGAGTGTCACTGGCATGACACTGGACGCGGGCATCCAGCAAACATCGCTGTCGGCAGCGCTGCTCCAGGGGCTCGGCACGGGAGCTGGGGCCGGGGGCCGCGGCCAGCTCTCCTCCGTGCCCGCGTCTGGACACGATCACTGAATCACAGAACTGTTTGGGCTGGGAGGCAAGGTCACCTGGATCAAGTGACACGGGAACGCGCCCAGGTGGGCTCGGAATGTCTTCAGAGACCGAGACGTCACACCCTCCCTGGGCAGCTCTTCCAGTGCTCTGCCACCCTCAGTAAGTTCTCCCTCATGCTGAGGTGAAACTTCTGTCTCAGTTTATGGCCGTTGCTCCTTCTGTCGCCGGACACGGCTGACGAATGTGGTGGCACACGCAGAGCTGGCACAGTGCCCGGCCTCCCGGGGTGTGGAGGTGAATCGCGGACAGGTCAGTGCGTCCCGCCGAGACCCCGGGTTGTGCGGGCGCGGGGCCGGCCCTGCTCCCGCCGGGGCCGTGAGGCGGCGCGGGCGCTATGCGCCATGCAGGTTCCCGGGCGCTGGCGCAGGCAGGTTCCCGGGCGGGCCCGCCGCGGTGTGCGGCGCTCAGCAGCCACACAAAAGAGCGGCTGCGGCTGTGGCTGCCCCGCTGCCCGGGACCGGCCCCGCCGCTGCAAGGTAAGGACTGAGGGCGCAGGGCGGGAGGCTGACCAGCCCACCTACCGACCACCGGCGGGGGTCTTCGCGGGTACCGGCGGCTCCGTCGGGGGTGGGGCGGCAGCATCCCGCGGGTCCCCTCTGCGAAGCAGGGAGCCCCCGGGCGCGCCCCCACCCCGCACCAGCACGGACGGTGCTCCCCTCGAATCGGGGCTGGGGGCTGCTCTCCTCGCTAGCGGCTGCCCCATCCCCCATCCCCATCCCCATCCCTATGCCCTGGCAACCGAGCTGCCCGCAAGCGGACGGGGAGCCGGGGTGAAGGGTGAGCCCCTGCGGCATGGTGGAGCGGCCGGAGCTGTCGCCATCGGCGGCGCGGGGCTCCGGTACCGGGGGCTACCGCACGCCCTCCTGTCCNCCCCGCCAGGCGGGGGAGAACCGGCGGCCATGCCCCCGGGGCTGGGCTGTGGCTCCGCTCGGCTCCCCCGGGGCTGGGCTGCGGCTCCGCTCGGCTCCCCCGGGACGGTGCGAGCTCCGAGCCCGGCCCGGCCGCCTCAGCCTCGCCGTACCGGGACGGCGCCTCCGGGTAACGCGGGGACCGGCCGTGCAGCATCCGCATCATGTCAGCATTTTGTGGGAGGGCGGGAGGCTTAAGTCCGTTTGTCTTAATAAGAGTGAAAAGAAATGCGAGACGAGCCCTCCTGTAATGCAGCACCGCTTGGAGTTTGTATTTGGTTCTGCTTTCTTGCCTCCACTGTAGCGAAGGGATCAGAGCCTTTGATCCGCTCTTTTCCCATTCCCTTCATCATGAGATCTGGAGGGGAAAGGGTGCTCAGTTCAGAATACCTGATTTTTGCTGGGATAAACAGCATGAGTTATTATAGCATGGTCTGTTTACCTCTTATTGAACAGTTTTTTGAATATGTGTATGTGGTGCCTTGTATTGTCATAACAAAAGGGATGGGGGTGGGGGAACGGAAGGGAATACTGCATTTAGAGCTGCATCTTGGAAAGTCAAAGGCTGCCTTATTTTTCCTCAACTGGCAATCTATGCTTTCAGATTTACATACTTTGCATTCTCAGTGTTGTTTTGGTGCTTGTTGCATGCTAGTGAGGACATATGAGAAAAGAAATTTGAATAAAGACAAGAGATCATACAACGTGCATAGTACAGAAATAATGTGCATTGCAGTGATGTTTAAGAAAATTCTGAAATTACTGTAACCAGTTTGAAAAATGCAAGTAGTGTTTTCAGTGAAACATGCAAGTTGGCCAAGGCTATCCTATAGTCTCCCAGAAGGGGCTGGGAAATCTGTTTGCAGAAAAGGTATTTATCTATTATGCCTGTTTACCCAAGAATCCCTCATTACTTAATGAGTAGAACTGAAAAAGAGAAACAACTACTGTCATAGTTTTTTGTGATTCTGTGTAAGCCACAGCATTTCCAATACAACATAGTTCTAAAGGGAGGAATTCTAGTTCAGTCCTTATTGCCACTTAAGATAAAATACAGGATGTGCAGGTTATGTGCTTTAGAAGCAAAAATTTTACATTTATGTTAAAGCATAAGATGGCCATTTATCATTGTATCATCCCAGTTCTTCTCCATATGCGACAGACAAGGGGAAAGAGCTTTTCTTT
Organism: Anthoscopus minutus; assembly: GCA_013399455.1. Taxonomy (NCBI): domain Eukaryota; kingdom Metazoa; phylum Chordata; class Aves; order Passeriformes; family Paridae; genus Anthoscopus; species Anthoscopus minutus. The sequence continues at coordinate 96,783 of VWYI01047345.1, forward strand.
CATATGTTGTTCCACGAGAACTAAACTGCCAAAGTCGAAGCCACTGTCCTTAGTCTACTTGGAGCTCATAGGATTCATGATGCAGAACTGTCCTTATAAACCCTGATTGTCAGAGTTTCTATATTCTCTGATAGTTTAGCCCTTATCTGCACTTGGAAATATCTGAAGCTACTTTTAAAAATGCATCAGTAGCTACATTATTGCTCCCTCTTGATCCCCTGATAGTAAAGGAAAAGTGTTCTTGCTAAGGCCATAGATTCTCAGCTCTTTTGGTCAAAGTATTACAGTTCTAAGGAGAAATCTCAAAAAGCATGTTTGTGCAGTTGCTTGATTAATGCCAGTTCAGGCTGGGGACTGGACATGAATTTAAACAAGCTAGGTCTTTAAAGAGTGACCTTTGCTTAAGGCTGTGAGCATGAGAAACCGCTACAAGAAGCATAATTTTGCCATCTCTCCAGCTGTTCTGATAAGAATATTTGCTAAGAAATAATTTGTGGAAGTACCATGGTTTAAACATCTTTCAGTTAATATTCCTCTGCTGAGGTTAGAAAAATTAGAGAAAGTGACCTATTCTGAGCTGCCAGCTCACAGAGAGACATATGGAGGATTCGGGTTCAGAACAAATATTGGTTGTAGCCTTTGAACACATCAGGGTTTAGGTGCTTCTGCTGACTTTTTATGTCCATTTCCCTTGTAACCTATATTTAAATAAACAAGGCAGTTATTTCATGCTTGAAGCTGTGCAGTAGGAGAGGCCAAGGAGCAGCCCTGCCAAAAAGGCTCAGAGGTCCTGGTGAACAGCAAACTGGATATGCACCAGCCACAACCCCTGGCAGCAAAGATGGCCAGGAGCATCCTGGTCTGTATGAACAACTGTGCATCCAGGACATCAAGGGAAATGATTATTCACTTCTGCTCAGCACCCAATAAGTCACATTTATAACCCTGTGTCTGGTTTTGGTCCCCCCAGTTCAAGGAAGTTATTAAGGACTTGGGGTTCAGCAGAGGCCACTGAAGTGGTTGGGTCTGGAGAGTGAGCTCTGAGGAGAGGGTGAGGGAGTGGAGCTTGCTTGGCCTGCAGAAAGGGAGGCTATGGGGGGACCTAACAGCAGCCTTCCAGTCCTTATTAAGAGTTCCCCAGGGAACCAGAGCCAGACTCAACACAGTGACATGTGCCAAAAAATGAGACAAAAGGCTGAAACAAAGATTCAGACTGGATACAAGCAGAATACTTTTCCCCACAAGGACAATCACACATAGAGACAGGTAACCCAGAGAGGTTGTATGATCTCTGTTCTTGAAGGTTTTAAAGACCAAACTTGATAATTTGCTCAGAAAACTGATCAGCGCTCACTGATGACCTTGGTTTGAGCAGAATGCTGGACAAGAGATCTCTGACATTCTTAAACAACCTGAAGTGTAAAGATCCTACTGATCACTCTTAACACCTGAAGTGTTATGTTTGTACCTATCTGTACATGATACAAGAAGCAGACATGTTTCCAGAAGTCAGATTTTTAAGAAAGATTTAGAATTTCCATTCTAGGACTAATCCGTGCATGTCAGCAAAGATGGAATAAAGTATCAGTTTGATACATTAACCTCTATTACCTATGAAACAGTACATTACATTAGTACCTTACTATAAGCTTCCCAAGGAAGAGATATTTGCTTGAATTAAACAAAAAGAAGCGCATACTATTTGCAAGCAAGCACTTTTACTAGGAGGTATCTTTTGACAGGATTCTGAGGCAATTAAAGCCTTGCAACATTTGTGCAAGAGATGTAATGGTAATTGTTACATCTAGAGAAAACAAAGCGCTGAAGCAGTCGCGTGAGCTTCGCAAGTTAAGGGGAGAAACTGAAAGCAGAATCAGAATTCACTGTTTTTTAGATACTCAGAAAACTTGTAGTCACTGAGTCAAATGCTCGTTTTAAGTACTTGCAAATGCTTTTAGTCTACTGGTAAAAGCATTACATGTATGATTATTTTTTTCCTGAGGACCCATGAGAGCTACGTGAAAAGCAGCTCAAGACGGCACCATGTGATTGGTGAAGTGTGTAGTGCTTTAGGCTTTTGCTGTCTGCAGGAACTGATCATGCGCCATTTAAGCTTTGTCATGGCATCCATGAGAAGAGGATTTCCAGTAGAATTCTCAGTTTGTCTGAACTTAGGTCTTATCTTAGCTAACAATATTATTTTTTGGAAGGAAGGCCTCGCACAACTGATAAAAAAGTGTGGACTGAAATATTGGTTTGTGCTGCTGGTAGGTAAATGCACTGTCACTTGAATACATGACATTCCTTTCCTTTTTTGTTGCAGTACTTACTGTCTTCATTCACACGCTGCAGCAGAGGAAGGTGATTTGCACTTCAAGAGGACTAAATTAGAGCTGAGGAAAGACTGGTATGGGAAACTCTGGTGCTTCCACCTAAGCTAAAGAGGAAGAACTAGAAGCCCTTTAGGTAGGGATGACAAGGAAAAATGTCACTCTCAGATAACAAGGTTACGCGAAATACTGCTGGAAATGCATACTCTGACGTATACTCATGCATGAAGGGATAATTTTCTTTTGGAATAGAAGGAAATGAAGAGGAAAGTTGGCAAAAAGGTATACAAAATATGTCAGTTATAACCAATGTGAGGTTTGCAGTCTAGATAAGGATTTTCAAATAATAGTAGTCAGTCCTGCAATGCAGACATCCACTGATACCAACCCATGCTTCCAGTGAGAGCTGCAGGAGTAGTATCTTGGAATAGTTGTCTGGTTTGAATTATTAAGATGAAGTTTCCTTCAGAAAATAGCCCTCCTTGTTACAGGCTTAATAATGAAGATTCAGCCACATAGAAATTTGTTATTGCTTTATTACTTAAAAGGCAGATTGAATATTTCCATCTGAATGAACGGAGTTTTTGAACTTTGTTTTGTGCATTGATATTGGGAGTATTTGTGAGCATACCATCAATTTTCATTATTTCCAGATTGCTGTCATTCCCTTTACTTTCTGAGAGATGCTCTTCACAGATGCACTTCTCACCTACAACTTTTGCATAAGTTCCTCTTCTTGAATCAGTTGTACAGTAATCCTGATAATTTCTGAGGAGTGAAATCCTTTTTATTTTTGAAATACTCTCCAAGAGAGACCTGACCTTGCAAGTTTTTCTTGTGTATGTATTCTCCCTTTGTGTTAAGGGTTCACAGGATCTGATCCTTGAAGATTTAGTGTAAGTTTTATTTTATTTATTAGTTTAATGAAGATTAAGTGTAAGACAGAAAGATTTAGAAGTCTTTCACCAGAGTACAGAGGTCAGGTTTAGCTAAGAATTCATAACGTGGTCATAGCAGGCACGTTTACTTCTTTCTGTCTTAAATGTACAAAAGCAGGAGTAAGCAGCTCACCCAAATAATAGTTCTGTAACACTGTCCATGAGTGTTTTGGTGAGGGTGTAGGCCTAGATTTGACCACTGGAGTCCAAAATGTCAAGGGACAGCACCAATCTAAGCAATATTGTAAGAACCTCCCAGGAGGAGTAGCTGTGTTTGGCATTCACTGTTCAGGTTCAGTAAAGTAGCTGTTCTTTATGTGAAGAATAATAAAGAAAATAATATTCCCACAATGCCATCCACACCTTTTCTGCCTTCATCCACTACACAGAAACAAAGGTGCTTGGGTGGATTCTCTGTCAGCCAGCGTGTCCTTCAAGATCAGAAGATCAGAAATGTTAGTTAACTTTGCCTTTTCCTGCTCCAGCAACATGGTAAAATGTGCCTGAATTACTGGATTAACTGAAGAGAATGCATGTGCTGTTCTAGAATGTGCTGTTCTAGAATTACATAGGATTTTAATTTTTTTCCCAATTGCCAAGAGTGAAATGATATAAATAAATTGATGTTCCTCCCAAGAATCACTGATATGAGCTACCACAAAAAATTATTTCACTGCAAGGGCAAGTGCACCCTTTTGGTTTAGTCAAAACTTAAAATAGGTCTCAAAACTCATACTCTGAAATCTGAGAGATGCCTTTTCAACACGTCATTGGGAGCATATGGAGATGGAATTGCTTGTTTCTCACACAGGAACAAGATTGCTTCAGAGCTGCTATACTCCTGAAATCCATACCAAATCTTTCTCCTGGGAATGAAATCTTGTATTTAAACACTGTTGCTAAACATATACTTTTTTGTTGTTGTTGTTGTTGTTTGGTTTTTTGTTTGTTTGTTTGCTTGCTTTGTTTTGGTTTGGTTTGGTTTTTTACTTCCTTTACTGTGCTGCTTTTGTGTCTGGTAAGGATGGCCATTCTGACTGGTACCAGGTTCCAGAGGGTTGCAGTGCTGTCCTGAGTTTCAAAGACCACTGCAGCTACTAATAGATGAATAATCAAGAAGGCAGTTACACAAAGAACAGAAATATTTCTGCTCTTATAAAATGATCCAGTATAGGAAAGAAGCAGACTTGCATGGTTCCAAATTCTTACTATGCAGCATAGCATGTTGTTGCCATGCTACCAGATTGCTTGCCTTGATATTTAAATTTGCCCTTAGATTTGTATTTAAAAAGAATGAACTGTTAACAGTACATTAAAATATAAAACAACCTGACAAGACATAAGCGTCATCATAAATTTGTTCATGGTTTTTTGGCCTCTACGAATTTGAATTTTCTTTCCTAAAATAAACCCCATAATCACAACAAATCTAATATATGCATGAACCAATGAAATATGGAAAGGTTCTGTTTGAGAGTGCAATTAAGGTTTGTATCAAAGGAGGAATATTGATTATAGTTCCCAAACTTTAAAAAATATGCATTTTGCCTGCCTTACTGAATGCCTCTTGCCATCTTTTGTCCTCTCCAAGTGAACATGACAAAGGGGAATCAGAGTATGATGATATTTTCTTGTTATTGATATATTGTGTAGGAGAAAGGAACATTATTTCTATATGTAGATGTTTCTATATGATGATATTTCTATGTATAGATGTATATGGAATGTCCTTTAGGCACAAAATCTCGTGTTACTGGAAGACAACTCTTGATTAGAGATAAGTCAGCTTTAAAAAGAAACTTATCCCTGTGATATTCTTAGCCAGTCAATCAGTGTGGCTTTAATTATGTAGAAGTATTTGACATGTTATGGCCCAGGAGATAAGAGCTGTTGCATACTAGATGAATGAAAGGGAAGGAATTCTCATGGTGACTAGAAATTCCATGCTCAGTGCTGCATTTAGAGACATAAAATGAGCACTGGAAGGGAACACTTCTAGTAAATAGTGATATGCATTGTCTGGCTGATTCTAGTATTGTGGTGGCAGAATTTTTCATTTCTGGCTAATGACTACTTGCTTTATTAATGGAAGAGTTGCCATGAAAATACCTGTGTAGTATCAGAAATGTGCCTTTAAATCAGTTGTGTTGGTGGGAATTTTTTTATTTGGTTGATTTGCTTTTGTGTTGTTTGGGTTTTTTAATAATTAAGAGGTTTTCTTTATATTTTCCGTGGTAGGTGGCAGTCTCTGTTTTCACCAGGTGAAAGATACCTGTTGTGGTACTGGTTGTTTTCAGTACTTGGAAAGAGACCATCTTAAGGTTTTTCCACATCTATTTCACACCTGTCTGCAGTGATAATAAATGATCTGTACAGCATGTGTTTAATTTGGTATTTGTCCTACATTTATTATTCAATTTATATGTATCATAACCCACCAACTAACAAGTAATGATTTGGGGGAAAAATGGAGGAGAATTATATATTACAGCACTAGTATACCTTTGCAACAGTATTATTTTCCTTCCAGTGCATATATCTACATTTGTTTTTAAAGTTTTTTGTCACAATTCAGTAAAATACCTGTCTTATTCTTGAGCCAACATTGGTTTAACTTAGATCTGTTAACATTTTTAGTGTTGGGACTCTTATGATATTTCATGGTTTAGTTTAGGCTCCAGCTGTCAGTGTGTGTGAATCACAGCTTTGAAATCAGACAGGCTCCAGGAATGAAGAAACTCTGAATGTATACTTTTAATATTTCTGGACGATATCATACCTTTAATTCTGGAATTTTGTGATTTGCAGTGCTACAGCAATTGTAGTAGATAATAAGTTCCCTAATATTAACCAGCATCTTTTTGAACGAGCTAAGCTTGAGTTACCAGTTTTCTTTCTGTTGGCACTTAACATTGTTATAACCACTCACGATAAGTATAAAAAAGCCAAATGTCATCCAGAGTTTCCGAATGAGCTGTTTTATCAGTGAATAGTCTATGGTGTTACATACTTTCCTCTACTCAATTATATTCCTATTTAAAGTAGGAATTAAGTAATGTAGTAATGTGCTACAGTATTGATTAATCTCACTGGAAGGTTAGGAAACAAAAGCTGTTTATTACTGCTCCAAGTTTCCCACCCTCCACATGCCTTGGCACAATGAGTCTTGTTTCCTGACAGGATGAAATCCATATTGTCTTTAAGATGTTATCTCTGTCCTCATGGGATAAACCTGTGACTAACTGTGGCTTCCAGCTGAGGGTGACCTTCACTGTCTGGCTGGCAACTTGCATCATGTTGGTCACACTGACACATTGACTGCCAGCTCCTCAGGCTGACCCTGTGGCAGTCCTTGCCCCTCCTTCCCCCAGGCTCTGCAGGATGGTTCCTGTGCCCAAGCTGCATGCCAGGCTCCTTGTCACAGGATCATCTTGAGGGACCCTCACGTATTGTAAGGACAAGAAAAGGGAGAAATTCAAACAGAAATTTCTAAACAGTAAAATTTGAAGTTTACCATCCATGTGGAACTTAACTATACACCACAGTAGCATCCTGAATGAAATGGAAGTGATTGGAAAAAAAAGATAAAAATATATTGTAGTGGAGCTTATGAGCGTACCAAGTGCATAGGATCCCTTGGTGGAAGGCATTTAGAAGACAACAGTAGATATCTTTGCTCAAAATACTGACCTGTCTAAATAGACTTCACAGTTTGATACCTTCTGTGTGAATAATCTTACAGAGGAAACAAATAATGTCAAAAAGTGGTACCAAAAAAGTGAGGCCAATATAACCTCATATTATGGTAAAAAGATTGTGTAACACTGGATTTAATCAATAACACACAGACCAAACATTTACTGAAACCCTGAATTATAGGTATATCTATAATTATCAGGAAATACAACTTAAATGCATCTAACAGGAATATCATCATTTGGTTCTGCTATGTAGTTGAATTTTGGTGTTACCCTTCTAGCTGGGTTAAACTATAAAGATAATTACCTTTGCAGATTAACATATTAAGTATTTTGCCTATGTAAATATGAATTACATGCGGATAAAAAGTTCTCTGCTCTGGAGACTATAAAAGGACGGCTTTGCAGTTATTACATGATTTTCATTGTTATTTTCTTTACTAGTACTAGTACTTTTACTTTACTAGTACTGGTTTATTAATTTTTCAGCTGTAGAGTTATATATTTTTAAGCTCTTTGTGGCAGGAATGTCTGCAGGATACTTAACATGATGAAATCTTGGTTAATGGACTTTTCCACAACACACATAATTTAGGATTAATTTGCCCCCAGTTGAAAGTTGTTGCTCTAGCAAATTCCAGATGAAGAATAAAATGAAAGGAATATATAATGTGACTGTTCAGGATTTGCATCTGGTAAAGGGGCTAGTATGAGGAGGCACAGAAGTTGATTATGCCCTTGCAGTGCTAGGCTACGTGGGATGGTGCAAAGTTGGATCCTGCAGGGAAGCCTTCCAGGAGCCTATTCATCCTTGGGAGAGCCCAGGAGAGGTGCACACACTGTTAGATAGTTGGTGGTTCACAGTGTGAGCCATTTCTATTATTAAGGGACTGTCACATATCTTTAAGCAGCTGGAAGTTGACCTTTGATTTGAACTGGGTGCAGCTCAAGCATCTTTCATGACTTCAGTTTTGCTATGAGCTGCAGCCTTCCCTGAAGTGCTCCTGTCCCCAGGAATGCCTCACAGCCCCAGCAGGACTATGGCTGCCTGTTGCTGCAACACAGGAACTTCTGGTTACCACCAGGAGACTGCCATGGGGTAGTTGTTCAGTTAATTAAGTTGTTGATAATAATTAAGTTTAGAAAGGTGAAACAGAGTTGACTGGATGATAGAAAAATAGAAATTGTTCCAATTGTTAGAAGAATTAGTCTATGTTTGACTTTCCCAATGAGCACAACAGTTAATAATTAGTATCAATAGGATCATATTCTGCCAGCCATAATACTTTGTATCATATATCTATACAATTATGCAACTGTAGGCATTACTTACTTTAAACCAGGTATCAAAATTTATATAAGTATTGCCTTGAGCATCAATTGAAGACAAACCAGTCGATGAACAAATAATAATTTACTGAATAAATCTGCAAGACTCATACTGCCATTTACATTTTTGTGTCAGTAACTCCTTACTGCATGTTTAGTGATGAGTTCTGAATAGGAAAATTCATAGATAACTACAAAATAGACTGACCCACAACATGATGTGATGCCTCAGTGATTTTTCAACCATTTCGTATTTAAAGGAAAAATGCTAATTCTTGAAAGTGTTAGCCAAGTGCGTAGGTACATTTACTGAGAACCTAGGAAATGCATGCTTGTTTAAATACATTATGCAAAAATTTATCTTACAACAATGAAATGAAATAAAATGCTGAGGAAATTCTTGTTTTCACACTAGCTTTCTTATATATCTATTTCTAAAGATATTAGAATATTAGAGAGTATTATTTCATTAATATTAGAATTAGAGAATATTATTTCATTAATAATTAGTAAATTTCATTTGCTAGTCAATGTGTCAGATATGAAGCATGAGGCTTCTTGTGTGTAGGTGTCTTAAATACTGCTGCCCAGCTATAACCTTAGCATACAGCAACCTTGCACTGCAGGATTAGTGCCTTTTCTCCAACAGATTTTCTCCATAGAGGTTTTTTTTCTGTGTGATGCCATTATTTTACATGCTGCTGTTAAGCTAGCTGCAGTCAAAACCTAATCTCTTGTTTAGGCCAACTGTAGATCTAATTAATTCTGCTGACACTGCATCTTATTCAATCACAGAGTACACTTCCTCTACAAGAATGGCTGAAGCTGTATTAATACTTTTTAGATTATTGTCTAACAGTGTGTTTTCAGTGTTCTCCCTGGTGCATGCTGCACTATTGCCTGCTTAGCCTGTCACTTGCTGATAGGGAAAGTCTATGTACCTGTGTGTGAAGCAAAGGAAAAAAAAATCAGCCCCAAATACAGGCTAAACTCTTGGTATAGTTAGGATTTTGACAGACCATTAGAACTCTCAATGTTCCCATCTCTGGCAGGGCACAGGATAGCAGAGAAGACAAAGGAGAGCTAGCCAGCTATCATCTCCTGTGCTCTCATGAAGCTAAGGAGTATGAAGGAGTGCATGCACACGGTCCAGGATTATTTAAAAGACTAAAAAGACACAAATAACATAGTATGAGCTGCCAAAGGCTCATGCCAATCTGTTCTACCATTTCTGCTGGAATATTTCTGTTTACTCATATTTTCATAAAGACAATATTTCAGCTTTATCAGACACCTGTAGAGAGTAGGATCTACTGTCTCATTTAAAACAGTTTCTCTTCCCTATAATGACTTGGCAAAAATTATATGACCATTCAGTTATCATCATGAAGGTCCAATGGGAAAGTGAATGCTTCCTAAGACCTTCAGCAGGCTGATGTGTAAGAGGAACTATGCTCAGAAATTATTAATTTATGGGGTATCATCTCCCAGCATCAGGCTTGAATCCTACAGATTCTGTTGCATTGTTACAGAAATGGTCTAAAATCAAGATGCTTTTTTTCCCCAAAGATGGTCAGAGCCTTTAAGAAATACTCAGTCCCTTAATTTTGTTACCAGAACCACTCCAGAAAGGGAATAAATGTAAGGGGTAAACAAAGGGATTGCTTTGTTCCCCTGCTTTGTCTGATGAAGCTCACTTCTTCAGTTTTCAACAGCTTTTCCAACTAGACAAGATCCACATGCCTCTTTTCTTCTTTACAAGCCATTAGGATCTAATGGGATAAGATTTGTGCATCAGAGCCTAGACAGCTAATGATGCCTCACTTCCTAGCTGTAACTGGTGCAATTTAAACAACACAGTTAATACCTACAGTTTCAGCACAGAAAAGTCTGTTAAATCAAGAATTTCACTTTAACTTTGCCTGCAGATTTCTTGAAAAGGGTTTTTCCACCTTTACTGAAAAACTTTTTCAAACTAGAGAGTAGACAGTTGAGATAGCCAAAGTCACTTTTTTTCAAAATATCCTTTAACTGTAGGCTTATTGCATATTTTATTTCATCCAAGATGAACGTTGTTTATATTTTATGTAGCATCAGAAAATAAATGATACTTTGAAATCTTCTGTTTAGGCAATAAAGATATTGAGGGGAAAAAGAAGGAAAAAATTAGCTCAGTTCTCCAAAATAAAAGAACACTGGCTTTGGTGTTGCAACTTCACAGATAGAAATCTGCATCAACTAGTCTGTTTATCTGCTCAAAGCTCTTTACATAACTGGCACTTTGTCATCTTCTGTCTATAAATTATAGGCAGTCATTGCTCGAGTGTCTGAGTAACCAAGCATAGCATTTGCTGCTTTGCATATAAATGGATCTACAGTCCTGGATCTATGTGAACAGAAACACAGACATGTAGGCATTCTTGCTCTTCAGCTTGATACCAGAAAACCTCTACCCTTAATGCCATACATCTGTGGATGCTGGTATAAATATGAAGCAGATAAACTCTTTGTTTCCTTTAAAACAGAATGATGGAAATTGATTTGGGAGAAAGATATGAGTGCACAAATCACATCAAACCAAATACAGATTGCTACATGAAAAGGGCAAATTAGGTTACAAATTCTATGTCAAGTGTTTTTCAGTGACTTGATGAAGAGAAGACTTTCTTCAAATGTTATTCTTTGCATTGATAATACAATTGTAGAGACAGTTTACATCACAGAAAACTCAGTCTGGATCAACCCAATTTAAATCTTTCCTAGTGTGACACTACAGTAACATCTGGAAATAGATCCTTGAATTGAACAGGAAATAGGCTTTAGCTAAATATTCATCTTACTAATTAACTGTTCCTGATAGAGTTGTAAGATCCTAGTCTTTCAGTCTACAGAGCATGTTAGAGCTGGAAGATTTAAACATCTGTGTAAGTGCTTGATACTTGTTTGAAAAGCAAAAGTTCCGTGGGTACAACCAAAAAACCAAGCTGAAGAGAGCTAGACTTCAAAGGAACTGTAACATCCTAAATGTAAAACTCCACCTACCCCAACTAAGGATAAACGATGATATCATTACTTAAATTATCCTGGTTACTGTGGATGATCCATCCATAGTCGATTGCTTCTTTTTAATAGCATTAAATAATTTGCATTGCAAATTGTAGGATGGTAAGCTATATATATTTTTTTTTCAACCAAATCAGGTCAATTCCACCCAGGTCCTCTAAATCCAACAATCCAATAGTGAAGAGCATTTTAGCTACCCTGTTTTCATCTTTTGTTTGCTTAAATTATAGTCTGTTGAGCATAAAGGACAGATATTTTTGTAAGTTCACTGTTGGGTTTCACAGATGTAGGTTTAAGGAGATTATTTTTGCTTTAGGATTTAACATCTACCAACACGCTGTTCATTTGCCTGATATCACAGGGGACTAGTTCTTTCATTTGCAATTTATAAATCCTCATCTTCAGACTTTGTTTTTCAGATATCTGGATGTTTGAAACATCCAGCAGTTAGTAATTTAACGAATTTTATCTCAGATGAACTAACAGTATTTTTTCAACTAACATGATATATAATAGTCCAGAGTTTTGTTTTGTTTTAAAATTTAAATAAAATAGGTAATGCTAACCTGGTAGTTTGGAGGAGTCACCTTGGGAGCCCTCCCTTAGTTTGATGAAGAATGCCATTTTCTTGTGTATTTACTGATAAATTTGGTGATTAACTTTCCAAAAGGACAACAGCAGAATCTCAAAAGCCCATATCCAATGAATTTTCCTTCCGAAAACCTTGCATCTGGAATGAAGAGGTCAAACTTGTGCTCTGTGTGCCTAGTAAGACCCTAAGTCTTTGCAAAGGTGGTAAAAAAAGATGTGGCTGAGTCTCATGTCAAGTTTGTCTCATGATACCTCAGACAAATGTCTGTAAATGTGTCTGCTGTGGCTTATACAGAGTCTTACACTCCATGCAGACCAACTATTCATATTCCTGCAGGAGCAGCTCCATGCACTATGCTTGATAAATAAATCCTTTATTCCCTACCTTTTTGGTAGAAGCCAGATCTTGAGATTGTACCAGTTTCCAATCCCATTGTACTTGGACAGAACTGACAGGTCCAGGGAGAACAGGAGCTCTCGGGCATTTGCTGTGCAATAAATGATAACCTACACATAAAGCAGGATGCTTGAAAAATTAAAATGTGAGAACAGAAGGTGACATCAAAATGTGAGCCTTGCTTGAAATGCCCGAGTTAGCTAAATCTCCAAGCTGCTTTCAAATATGTTGCCTATTCTTTTATAATTAAAGCTTAAAATTATTTTTTATATAGTGCAGTGATTGACTTCAGAATGAGGAATTTAAAAATCCCTATGAGAGAAAGCTTCATAATGATTAATATTATTATGCTAGAAATTTGAAAATAACCCTGCTTCTTTCTCAGTGGTTTTCATCCTGTTCTTGGCAAGCATTTTCCTATGCTGTGCTATGGGAGCCATTCTGGATTGCTGATAGGCTCAAAACTCAAGCAGTTTGTGCTCAAATGACCAAATGCCTTGATCTGTTAATTCTGAGCTAGGATGCTGTGAGCTTTCAAAATGTAGCATTTTACAGGGGGCTGCAGGCTCCACTATAGTCTCACCAAGAGCTCATCCTGTATTGAGTTTTCTTTGGACTGTGAAAAACCAACAGAGGACAGAATTTCCCCATTGAAGTTTTATTATATTTTCGGAGCTACTAGATAAAAATGGTATATCCTGTTATACTGTAATTTTGTAATATAATGCATCTTAAGCATGTTTTGGTACTATAAAGTACCACTAGATTATTAGTATCTTATGGAACTTTCTTCTGCCATGTAGAAATTAATACTTTGTCTCCTCTGATATTCAAAGACTAGAAAAAAATGCAGATAAACCAGAAGGAAGCCTATGGAAGAGTCAAACAGTTGTGTATCAATTCTGCACCTGTGGAAAGGTCATTTTCATGCACTAGAAAGCTGAAAAACTCTGCAAGATAAAGCCTGCAGCATGTAAGGAATGTTGAAACAAGAAAGGCCAGAGGCAGAACCTCTGGATCCATCTGCTGTTCTCATGAATGTAATGGGAAGCTTGAGCAGATAATGCAGAGCAACTGGGGGAAAAATCACTTCCAGAACTGTCAAATTTCCGCATTACACAACACACGTACAGTGCTATACTCTGACAACATAATTTGACCTTGAAAAAGTTAAAGTGCTCTTCACAAACCTCCAGAAAGTATTCTTTGCATGGAAAGGTACTTGATTTTTTGCATTTAAAAGAATTCATTATTCCATGCAATGTCCATGTTTAATTTTTTATATGAGTGGTGTTTACTGCAATGCTGATACAGATCTCTACTGTTTTCATATAGTTGCAGTTGATCTTGACTAGATTTACTCTTGTTTTGTTTCATAGTTCTACTAAAGCTTTCAATGAGATCTGTTCATGAGGCCTCTTGTACTACACACAGAAGTACCCCAGGGCATTGTATAAATTAATATTCCATCCATGAATGTAGCTGGTAGTTAATTTATCATTTGGCAGTGAGAAACAAGAGACTAGATCACTGATTAATTGTAATGAAGCTGAACAGGATGCTCACGTGTATGCTGAAATGGACTATAATTGTACTAGTAACAGCCTTTGCAATAGGCAACCTGTTTTAGTAGTGTTAAGTCTAGCAGTTTAAGAAATAAATAAGAGAAGTGGTAAATAGTACCAGTATTTTTAGTTTAGCTAATTAAAATTTTATGACTGGCATAAAGGATTTGAGTTTATGGCATCTTCAGATTTGGCATGGGGAAATAAGAGAATCCTCAGGAGCTGACTTCTGCTATACCTGTCATGTCTTATTATGTTGTTTCCAACTCTGTCAGATTTAAAATAAAACAGACTTATAATGTATTCTTCACTAAAAAGTAGAGAAAAGAGAGCCCAGTAACTGCAGCCAGGAAGTACATCTGAAATAATACTGTGACAGCTGTGAGTGACTGGTAGGGCCAATTGCATCCAGTGATCATCCTAAGAATAATTGTGTCTTGCCTCCTAGGAAGAAGGTTCAGAAGCATACCATAAGGAAATACGAATGGATTCAAATAATTACCTGATATGTATTTATCAAATGCAGTCTAGATAAATGCAAGAAGGTGCCCTCTTAAGCACATAGACAAAAAATGAATGAGCGAATCTCTTCTGTTCGAAAGCGTGTGTGTGTTCCACAGACAGAAATGCTTTTGAGCCTTTTCACCTGGCTTCAAATATCTCTGCCCCAGGAATACCTCCAGTTACGTTCCTGAAAATATGGCTGCACTGCATTAAAGCTCCTTTTAGGTTTTAAATTTTATTTTAAAACAATCATAATTTTTAAATAAAAATATAACACTTTCCTTCCTAATGAATTCTTGTGCAGTGTCACAGAGCCATATACAGCCCGATGCAAATGTGTCATCCTTAATTGATGTCTGCAGCAAAGACATACAGTTGTGTGAAGGACAGGGTGGCTTAGGATTGGCTCCTAGCTTTGGGATGAGGCATGAACATGGCCAGCAGTTAATTCTGTAAATCTCAGTCAGACATTGTAGATTTAATAGAGATGATGGCAGAAAAAGCTGCCAGTCCTTTAATCCAGTTTCACTGCCACTATCTTTAGCCAAGACTATTCTGGAAGTTATCCATCTGTGGGAGAAATATGATGAATAGTGATAAAAATATCAAATGATTTAGGAATTCAGTGATTTAGGGGTACTAAACTGTAGCCCTATCTAGGTGATCAGTGCTTGTGAAAGGAGGCAGCGCTCGGCGTGCCCTGTGTAATCTCAGAAGGGATAAAACGCCACAGTCGAATCACAAAGCACGGTGCAAATTTGGCTTGTGTTTTGTCATTGTTCCAACAGTTAAGATTTACTGTGTTGATCAGTTGATTAAGACAAGGTAATTCTGCAGCATTTAGTATTATTACTGCAGAAGCACCTTTACATTTGAGTGGAAAGAGTCTTTTAATTCTTTTCAGAGAGACAAGAGGACCTAGTTGGTCCTGCATGACTTTGCATCTCCCTTTAATAAACAGCCCATATATCTTTGGAACAGGAACATTATCCATGAAGGACTGACCATGTGTCACTTCTTGCTCTTCTGACTAGCTTTCATTTACTGTAGTTTCATAGAAGACACTATTAATTACAGATTTCCTTAATGTACACTTTGATTTTATAGTGAGAATAGGAGTTAGGTACCTGCAGTGTGTGCTCCTGCTTTGGAACAAATTTTTTCATTTGGTTTACACATTGGTACTTTGTACAGCTGTCTTTTTGTGTCCTATAATTTTCTAGTTAGTCATCCTTGTATATTAGCTTCCCAATTCCACAAAAAAAGCACTAATTCCTTAACTGCTCTGTTGCAAACAGGTTTTAAAGACATAGCTATGTGTGTTGCTTGTTCCTGATACACCACTTTGTACATATGCTCCATTTCTGCCTCTCTTTACTCAATTGCTCTAAGTTTCCTTCCTTAACTTCACCCAGACCTCAGCACTCCTGACAGATGAAAATACAACCGTCATGTTGAGAAGAGCCTTTGCTGGGTTATTCAGCTAATTCCTCTGCATTATGTTATCATTTTAGTGCTAAAGAATTTTGAGGACAAGGCTTAAATCCACCTGAGCTTAAATGAAGGGTGAAAAAGTACAGGAAAAACCTCTCAGATCAGGCTTGTCCTGAACAAACAAAATATGCTGCTTTGAGGCTGCAGGAGTGCAGTTGTAGTCTATCAGGCTGGCTTAAGTTGGAAATAGCATTCTCATTTGTCATGCACTATAATCAAACTGGATGCAGATTTGCAGACCTGGACAACAATGATTGGATGTCTGGTTATTTTTACGCTGCACATAGAGTGTAAACAGTAGTGGTTTGGGGTATATTGTAGTGGATTTTTGCCAGTGTTTCCTTTATTATCTGTAACTAGTGACAAACAGTGATTTTTTAATGCAGAGAAGCAGCTGTTTTTTTTTCTTCTAGATGCTTGCCATACCTGTGTTTCTGGATGCAAAGAAAATCTTTCTCAAGAGGGCAACTAACAATTCAAGAATAGAAAACACTGAGTTTGATAGTTTAAGACCTACCTAAGTGCTAATTATCATCCCTCTGAGCAATTTTATAGCCTTCAAATTTCACTGCTCATGTAGTAAAGGTGACACGATTGATACAATTAAGGGCATTTTTATTACTGAAGCTCTAGCATTTATTTTTAATAAGGTGTTCTAGTCCTTTTATGCAGACCTATGAACTATTTGTTCCTTAGGCTCCTGCTTCACAGTTTATGGTGAGGTATTTGGGCTGCAGCTGGAGCTGAGTAGGAAAATGAAAATAAATAAGAATAGATGGCTTGTCACTATGGTTTGAAGCTGAACTGATGAAACAGAATTATCTTTGTCTAGCTTTTTAAAATTTGCAGTGACCACAATAATGTATATCAGAGGCAAATCAGAACACTTTGGAAGGGATTTTGAGAGACATCTCATCATAATCCTAACAGATTTAAAAGAACTGATGATACATGAGAACATGTATCAGGTATTTGAGATTTTCCAGTTTAATATCTGTTCTTCCACCTGATGTACACAGGCATCAAGTTTTACTAATACTTGCATGATGTATAGGAAGATTTATTTCTTATTTCAGTTTATTTCTAAGATCTCTTTATGTTCATACACATCTCTTTCTCTTCAGCTGCACTTTGAGTTCATACTCCCAGCATCACTGATATAATTGATTTCTGGAAAATATTAAGAAGAATAATTAATTTCTCTTAAAATTTAATCTAAGTTCAATTATATGTTGACTTTAAATATTTTTTTCTGTATAACTTTGTGTGTGTTTTCAGCAACTCTGTTCTAAAATTGATGATAAAAGAATAGATGGATGAATTGCCTAGGAAAAATGAATCAGATCTCTGGTACAGACAAGGCTTTGTCCATCAGACTGCTGCACTAACTCCAGGGAGATGGAATTTATTATTTTGAAAGAAAAATACTAAGGTGAAAGTAGAATAAAGCTGGCAGTAAGTGTGGCTAGCTAGCTAAATGTGATGGATAAAGAGTTAGAAGAATACTCTGTGTTCCAACTATGTCACTTTTAAAGTATTTTGATTCTAAAATTAGAAATGTTCAAGTAAGAAAAGAGTTAATGGCAAAATACATACTCCCTCAGATGTTTTTATGATACTGGTATTTTTAAGAATCCTCCTAGTTAATATAATAGTTATGTTATTATAAAAGCGTGATATTCTTGACAGCCTCCAAAGATTGTCTTAATGTTTTGTGTAGTAGAAAATAGCAGCTCTGTTGAGGAAATGCAAGTCACTACTCTATGTGTTCTCCAGCAGTGTAAAAATATTCAAGTGTAGTAATCAGAAAAAGTGAGAGATTGATCAGAATTTGTGTACAGTTAAAAATTAACATTTATTTACCACTTTGAATAGACTAAGTCAAATCACACATTGATTTTCCTAACAAAAGGCAAAATACCTTTTAGATGTTAGAAAAAAATATTCTCACCAGCATATAATCTAGTAGACAGTTTTACTAGGGTGAACAGTAAAGTAGGTGTACTTTACTATGGTAAAGTTAATTTGTGTTTCTTTTGTTCCTGAGTGTGTTTTACTTGGCAATACAGTGTTTTATGGCTGAATCCCTGCTGATATGTATCTCAAAATATTTACAGTGAAATTTAAAAAAACCCCTCAACTAGGAACTGTAATTCATAAGGCCTTAAAAATACACTTTGTTTTTGTGCTCCATATTTCAACTCCAGTGGAGTAACTGATCTGAAATGAAATGTCTGCTCTTTCTATAGAATAACTAAGCAATGGGTTGTCTCTTCCTGAAGGTCTTTGGTCCTCAAATTAATCATGATAATAAACCCATAATTTATTGCCCATAACCAACTTGGGATATATTTGCACATGTTTGAGTTCCAGGTTTCTCAGGACGATTGTAGAACCTCTTAAGGTGTTGAATGTTTTTTAAAGAGCAAGTACCACGTCGTCATTACTGTTATTATCCAGTAGGCACAGGCTTTTTGAGTCTTTTTGAGAAGTATGTGCCTTGTGCATCATCTCAGCATGGTAGCATCTGTTTGCCCACTATTAACCTCCTGTTTGTAGGAGCATTAGTCCTCTATTTTTGTGGTTCCTTTGTAACTTCATGCCTCAACATGACAATGAGCAGGTCTGCTCAAACAGAGTATGGAACAGGCCCTTCATCCAAAAAGGAAGTTACTCCCTCCTTGACCTTTAAAATACATACTTGCTAAAGTTTCATTAGACTGAAATGTGTGGGGTTGTTCCTCAGGTCAGACTTGCTAGGAAACCTGAAGTATTTCTGTAAATTCTTGCATTGGAATGCTGCTTATTCATTCAGAGTGCATACATGGGTTTGTGGGTTAGCCCAGGAAAATTGCTGCAGTGTGGTGCAGTGGTACAGCAGCTCACTGCCACCTCTTGGCATTAATCCCAAGGGTTGGATCTTATCACAGCCAAGTTTTGCAGTACTTTTAAGCCCTACTGTGTAAAGGACTTGAGAAAATTAACTGATCACTAACTGTAATCTCAAGGACATTATAATAAAATAGTGTAGTAATATAAAAATGTACAGTGAAGTGTAAATGGCAGCTTATATAATACTCTTGTACAAGAAATGCATCTCAATAAGCAGAGAGAATGTGTTTAGAATGCTATGGAACCAAGTTATCCCAACAAGATCAATTAGAGGTGATTGAACTCAGAGACCTACTTAAATTACTTTAGTATGAAACATTAATATCTTGAGTACAGCTTCTAGGAAATGTGCTGTATTAGCTCTAACTTTCTTTCACAGATTTCTAATAACTGAACAGATAATTTACTGAGTGTGTTATAAAAGACTGCATATCTTAAAGCAAAATTATTAAACGGAATATTAACTGTTGAAAAAATTCTTGTTTTAACACAGCACTAGAAATTCTTTCATGTTTAACCCAAGCCACTTCTTAAATTTTTAGAAGACTTTAGTTTCTTATTTTAGTTGCTTAAAAACCCTATTTGCATGACTGCTGCAGCAATTGTAGAACAGGAGGGAGCCCAATATTACAAAATTTGCAGATAGAAAAAGCAGGCTTACTGAAATACAAAGAACTCTGCTTGCTTCCTGCTGCAATATTTTCAGCTATTTTTGTTTTAGAAAGTTCAGAGTTAACATCAAGTTGCTTGTAGTATGTGATAAGAGAGAGAAGTACTTTGCTGTACATGCAGATATCCTACATAACACCTTTGCAGCCCAGTTTCATCAGTTTTTGAGGAGTTCTATCTCTCTGTAAGACTAGAAAGGGAAGAAAAAGAAAAAAGTTTGGGTTTTTCCCTGTAGAGTTGAAGGGTTCAACAGAGGTTCAAAACAAGTTGGAAAAGTTTTCTGGTCCTTAGTGAGCATTTTGATCTCAGCCATGTAGGCTTGGGCAAATCACCTCAGACATGTTCAAACACACCCACAGGCCCTGAAAAGTGGCTGTGACTACACCCTGTCACTGCTCAGTCCCTTCTAGTCAGGCAGGGCAGCACCCAAACATTGAAACAGCTTCAGCTCAGCATCCCTCAGCACCGGGAGGAATTCCAGCAGGAAGTTCTGGAAGTAATCTCTGCACTGCTGTACCTCCAGTACTGGAGCTGTCCAGCAGGTGCAGGAGGCCTGGCCAAACTGGGATTCTGAGAACCCACTTGTGTCATGGTGGAGACCTCTACACTGGGAGGTTATTAAACAATGGCATGGTAGTAGTTGCATAATTATTCACAAAGCACTTAAAATATTAATGATGTCACTTACTATAGGTGAAATTTCTTCGTGATCTTACCCAGCTTGAGCAGAAACATGGTCTGTGTTCCCCGGAACTGTGGTGCTTCCACCACCCTTCGGCAGAGTTATTTTAAGAGTCTGGACTACATCATAAAATAGAGGGGAAAATATATCCAAATTGTGACATAATGCTTGGTATAAGATATTAAGCTGCTAACCAAAAAGGGAACTATGCATGGAAAACTTAGATTAAAAGTAGCATTGCAAATAAAAGTACCTGATTTAGTCTGCCAAAACACTTTATCATACCAGTTTATTTTTTGTATCACGGGGCTTTGAGCAGCCTGTTTTAGTGGAAGGTGTCCTTGTCAATGGCAGTGGGGTTGGAACAAGATGATCTTTAAGGTCCCTTCCAACCCAGATCTGTTCTTTTCTTCTTTGAGCTATGAGACCAAAACACAGTCTTCGGATGACACTGCTTTAGAACTGCTTTTTGATTTGAGACTTTTCATTCTGGTGGTCAAAGATCAAAACCATTGCTCTGTTCTAAAAGGTCTTTGACACAGCCAGTATGATTTTCTTCTTGAAATTGTGTTCTCTGCTGTCAATCTTTCATGGCTGTATTGTTTCCTTTGGTCCTGAATATTTTTTCAGGATGCCTTCCCCAGGAGTCTTTCTTTTCCTGTAGAAGTCTGTACAACAATGTCCATTGTTCTGTCTTATTTCCCTCCATACCCTTGGTCTCAGTAATCTCATATTTAGTTGATGGATGATTTATACTTGCACCTCTATTTCAGACATTGCCTTTGTTCTGGACTTTAGATGTTCTCTCAGTATTCCTAAAACAGAAATATGTGACCAATACACCTCTAAACCAGAAGTCTTTATATCCTATTTATACTCTGTTATTTCCTTTCAAAGCCGCTGTAGAAAAGAACACTTTTTTGCCTCTCCTTCAGGCTTGTAATTAGCATGTACCTTTTCATATTCCTTCTTACTGTAACATACTTTTCTGTCTCGTATCCAAGGAAGTAATCTTCTTTTACAATTCTAATTAAGTTGTGTCTAATTGTGTAAGTTCTGTAATGTTTCCTCTGATGTTTGTGAATGCAGTTTCTCTTTTCTTATAGCCACTCAGGCTATCACTACAAAGATCATATTCTTATACCTCTGGTGTGACCACATCATCAAAGCACTGCATCCTTTTCCATTAACAGTAGTAGTAATAATAAAAATTTTTAAAATCTGTTTTTTAAAGTGAAAACTATAAAAGTTCTTAGTCTCCTATTTTATTTATTTTCCAGAAACCAACTAGATACACGGGACTTTGATCATCCATTTATTGTTGTATCTAGTAAGCAGGTTAGGTCTCTTCCCATGCTGGTTCTTGCATATAGGAGGTGTTAGGAAACTCTTGAAAAGATTGATCTATATCCTGCATATAAATTAAGAAAATTGTATTTTCCTCTACTACCTACTCACTGCCTGCCCCCCAAAAGAAAAAGGCAACTGAAGTGCTAATACAGGTGCTCATTGTGGTTGACCTTGTATCAGTGTCTTTATGTTCTCCTTTGCAGGAGAGGCTATTGGCTTCTGCTTTGGAGCTGAACCAGGAGCTTGCTTGGCTGTGGAAATTCTGCCTGTTCTGTGTTTGACTATCCACTGCAGCTATTCTGTCTTGTACTGTGTGATATGAATAGTAAACCATAGTAGACTCAACTAATTTCCTCTTACTTGGCAAACTACCAGCACAGGGAGGAGGAATGCATAGATTCTCTATCTTTCCCGTGAGAGAGAAGGGGAATAAGTATGATATAGCTCTTCAAATCTACTTCAGGTCATTCTTCTCAGTTCTTATTATACTAACAATTTCTTTTGTCCAATGCAATAATGTCATAAAAACTAAATTCCTATCTTTCTCCAACAGGAACAAGCAAAAAGATTTATGGAGTATAGGAAACGATCCCACTTTCCCTAGAAGCAGCACAAATTAATTACTTACACAGATAGGCTATAAAATAAAAAATATATTAAAACCAGATTCTACTCAAATTTTCAGCTTCTGTATGCTCATCACATCCATTGCCTTAAACTATTTAAATTACTTTGGAGGTATGAGTGTAAGGTCTCTAGGGAGATGAATGAGAACTTCAGGAGTTAGTTAAGGCTTTTATCAGAAACATGGAAATTAAGAAAGCTGGGCACAGAGAGTACCTGTGTTTCCTGGTGCAGGATACCCTGCTTATTCAAAGTTTCAACGCCACTGGAGAGCAGGTGAATTAACCTGAAACTATTCTGAACTCCCAAGTAGTTTTACTATCTTCTTTCCTCCTTTTTAATTTTTCCCCCTGTAAGAGTTCAAATTTTCCCCCATATATTACTCTAAAATTATTTATTACGTTTCCATCTGCCTTGCTTACAGGCCTCAGTGATTTCTTGCCATTGTTCAGAAAAGGTAAGTTTCTGCTTCTGTAGGATTTCAATATAAGGGCTCTTCACTAGTGACACAGCTATGTCAAAAGTGAGCAATTTAACATAAAGTTAAAAGAATTTTTATTGTCTGTACTTGAACAGATGGTACCCTTACTCATTTTGTGAGCATGAATTACTACCAAGCTTAAAATAATTTATTCAATCTTAGAACTGCAGCCAATAGCTTACTATCTAGCTACAAGAGTTTTCACATCCATCAGTTCAACCAGTGATCCAGCTCTTGGAACATTATGTTCCTTTTGTGATGCTCCTGGGAGGACTTAAGGCCTCAGAACTAATGGATGAATACACATTTCTTTCATTTGTGAAATAATACTGTGGAGAAAAACTCCAGGCATGATTCAATACATTAAAATGGAGCTGTGTTGTAGAAAAACAATGTAATAGAAATAAGGCCCTTTTCTGTGTATACTGTAATTTCAAATTATGTATTCTTAGTTTATAGTTTTCCATGATTTTGAAGTTCCTGTAAAGATTTGGAGACATTTGAAGGAAATTCCTGTGTGCTTGGGGTTTTCCTATTCTTGGGTACATTTTGTGCTCAGCTGTTTGGACAAATTTCAGCTAAGATGTGAAAACAAAGTTGAAGAATGAGAAAATGCTGTTGAAGAATGACTTTAAAATAAAACTAAAGCCTTTAAAGTCTTACACGTAGGGATTTGATAAGCATACAGTTAGAGAGGTGCCCTGAGGCAAATATATAGACAAGAGAGCCATGAAAAGTTAGCAGCTAGTAATTCTACAAACCCTGTGAAAGAAGCAGGATGCTGATATCCTCTTGCACCCTATCCCTTGCCTATCCCAGATTATCCCAATACACTCATTTTCTTTAGGATAAGGCGATGGGCCAAAGCTGATGCACAGGACATGCAGGTGACAGAGCACATTTCTGAAATACATAGATTTACCACCTTTCAGATTCTGTAGATTCTTCTGCAATCCAGAAGGTGTCTGCATCAGATTTCACTGCCTCAGACAAAGCCACAGTAGCTTAATCATTGTACTGGCTATTTTTTGAGACATAGGACTAAAAAGCTGGACTTGATTCAAAATGCCTGCTTGGTTTTCATTTATTGGTAGTATTTACCTTAAAATTACTGTGGATTTCTTTGATTGGTTATTTTGGTTTGGTCTTTTTTATGAGAGAAATAAGTATTTCACCTTAGAGGACTTACTACTAACGTTTCACTTTTGTTGAAATTAAAAGACGTGGAAAACCATATCATATATACCTCTTCTGAATGGTTTGGGATCTGCTTAGGCAGACACACAAAGAGTGATCTGAGAACATTTTCTTGTCTCATTTTCTGCCTGCCTGCAGTGCATCTTCCCAAAGCACATATTCTGTTGCCTTTATCTGAAACATAATGACCATAGAATGGAAGCAGTTAGAGATACTCTTTAGTTAATAAGTTGATGGAGAAGGGGAGGGGTATTCTTCTACATAAATGACACTTTATGAAATACATAGAGATTAAAATTTGCCAACACTAATTGGCTTGCTTTGTGAACTCATGTTTTTCTCTAATTAAGTAATGGTTTCCCAGCTGCACTGGCTGCTTGGGGACAGCAGACTGATGTGAACTACCCTGTCTTTGCAGTGAAACGTTGTAATACTGACAAACTTTTGTTTGCATAGTATAATGGTGCAGCCTAGAACCAAAGCTAAAGCAGCATGACTACTTTGATCTGCAGCTATGAGATTCATTCACATTTAATCATGCAGAAATTTTTACTGAAGTAACACTTTGAGTAAGTGTCTTTACCTCTGAATGTTCCTACTGAAGGACCTGATCTGAAGTTGTTTATAACTGTGGGATAATGACTATTCTGACTTCCCACTGCTCATATTTCCTCCCACCTTTTTGAAAAGAGTTCAATTTGTGGTACTTCTGCCTTGGTTCCTCTGCTACAGTTTTCCAGTAAGTAGTAATATAAAAATTAATGGGCCTATCAAAGAGATAGTAAAAACTTTGTCAAGATTCATCTTCCTGTGCTATTTCACATACATTTGTGTAAAATTGCTTGCTCTTTTTTTGAAAAGCTCTACCTCTGTAGATCTGAAGATTATTAACAGGCACAAGACTTGGTGAAGAGTGTAAAGGAAGTCTAGGGTAGAGATGATAAGGGCTCTTAGCTGCCTTAGCTTGGTGGCTAAGATAGAGCCCTTAATTACTAAAATGTTCTCACTCTGTTAAGTAACACCAGAAGATGCACAGGCTCTCATCATGTACAGTGCTAATGGACTCTATCCCCTCTTCTCACTCTTATGGATAATGTGCTCTCATTTTCCCGTTTCCCCATTACTGTCACTTCATCTCCCAGAGTCAACAGTAGTTTAAATTTTGAAATTCCAGCCTCCTAGTAGAAGTCACACTGTCTACCTGTTGTCACCTTATTAAAGAATTGGCTTTGAATGAAAATTTTAATTAGGCTTAACTACGAGGTTTGATAAAGAGTTTTGAACAATGTTACGGTTTCTAATTAGTTGATTTTTTGCCTGGTAATGGAGAATTTTTTTTTATTTAGAATGGTTTATTTACTCTTTTTATTATTTATCTAGATATGGTATTTCAGTTTTGAATCTGTAAGATACTTTAGTGAGGTGTAGTTTATTTTTTAAAATATATCTTAAAATATAATAGTCATATGATATCTATAGAAGTATTTTCCCTAGTTGATTTTTCTGGGAAAGGTTATTTTAGAATGTAGGTAGCAGTGATGGCTTCCATTAATGCAAGCAGTGAACTAATCCACACTTCACAAAGCAGAATCTTTTATCAGGCACAACACAGGCATACGAAGAGATAAGAGGAGCAGCAGGTCTCTAGGCAGTGGAAAGAAGGTACAGATGGCAAAGACTGAAGGAAGGTTTTTAAAGGTAGAAATGGCAGTTGACACATCTGACATCATCTATGCATTTAAAGAGAACCCAATCTTCTCGAAATCTTAGACATGCCTGGTGTTTATATTCCACATAAGGGTAGCCCACCCAAAATAAAATTACAGATTTTTTTCAAAGATACAGGGGTCATCCCGATGAATGGTGTTAATGATCCTGTAGTGAAGCTATGCTGATTTGTGACTTTCACACTTTAACTCTACTTTTAGAAGTTTGTCCTAACCTGTGACTGTCCATGTTTCTTCTCTAAAAAGTTATTTTGAAAATCAAGAGTAAATCAAAAGTACTAGCTATGACTCTTTCCTCAAGCCACCTCTCCTTACTCTGTTTGGTGCAGGAGCAGCAGAACAGGAGGCACTGCAACTTGGCTGCCCCTGGATGCCACTATTCATCAGGGCATGTTCAGGGAGCCCTGAGCATAGCAATTAAGTGGCTTTCCAGCTGCCATGCACCAACTGGCTCAGGTTTCAAAGCCATTTTCACTCCCTACTGGTTTCTGAGTTGCAAAATATTTTATTGCATATCCTAAAAGTGCTTTAAACTCTTACAAGTTATTTCCAGATACAGAAAGGAGTTAGTTGCAACATCATATTCTGACACTGCTCTCATTTTATTTCTTTATTTCAGAATATTGTCTAAAAATACTCTAAATAATACAGCATGTGCTTATTTTATATAACCTCTTGTTGGTTCTGAATGAATAAGTAAATATATTTCAGATCTTGCAAATACTGACCCAGACAATACATGTGCTGTACTCAGCAATACATAAAACAGACCTTGGGTTTTACTGATCATTTAAAGAAGAAAACTAAAGAAAAATGCATTGTTTCTAAGCCTTTGACATGCTGAAAGTGAGAGAGTAAGGAGAATACAACTAGGCGTTCTTATAGTGAAGAACAGGATTGTAAGGGAGGGAGGAGAAAATTAAATCAGTATTCTCCCATTTAAAAGTATTGTTAGTCTTATAATTCCCCATTAAATTGCTTTCCCCCCCCCCGCCTTTCTGCTGCAGTTACAACACAAAATACTCTCCAGCATATGCACAGGAAAGATTCCAAGGAGAACAAAAAATACCAATCTGAAATAGCTAACCCAATCAAAGTTTTATAGACTAAGGAAACACTGGCAACATAATTTATTTTAATGGACATATTAAGCTTTCACCATCTGTTCTGCCCCTAATTATGAATGCCAAAAGAACATATTTCACAGTTAAATCAGTAAGTCGTTATTCATGCACTTACATGTTGCTTCTACACTAACACTTCTGCCGTGTTCTCGTGCTGCCTACGCAATTCAGAGCAAGCTGCTCACATCTGAAACTGAACTTCTTGGTAAAAAGTATTTTTCAATAACTGTTTCAGTGGGAGACTACTTAGTGTAAAACATATTTTTAAAGAATAATTGGGAGAATGGAAGCATTTTGTTTTGATAATGACTTGCTAAAAATCGAGACTGTGGACAAATATGTTTTTCTCTGCTTTCTTGCATTTTATTCCCCTTGTCTGTTTAGATTCTGTACATACTGTATGTGTGTACAGTGCCTGCTGCCATTGCTGTTCCACGCAGTGTATCCTCACTAGAAAAGGTAGAAGGGAGCAGCTATTTTTAAAAAAGAAAAGTTGAGAAATTTATAATGTTCACACCATTAATTCAAAGATCACCTAAAACAACAAAAATTGCTACAAGTGACACTTAATAGTGTTTTTGTGGGAGAAGTAAAGGATGTCTTGAGTGCACAGTACAACAAAACCCCTGAATTCTTCTCCCTGTATGAGGCATCTCTGTTCCTTGGTCAGCTGCAAGGCTGTGCCAGCTGGAGCTGTGTCCAACACATGAGATGAGTGTTAGCATTAACTGCTGTGGTACCAACTGACATTTAGTGGTGCACTCTGTACCGTCCTTTGTCCTACACTTAAGGAAAATAAAGCAGATAAATACTCTCTTTTAGTCTTCATACACCATGTCTTGTTTTAGTTTAGCAATTTAGCCCTTAATATTTGCTTGGCCTTGAAAGTGGTAAGTATGGTAGTTGTGTGATGCAGAAGAATCTTAGTGTGAAAGAGGGGAATCATCAGTGTTAGACTTGTGTCCAAGGAGCACAGCTATCATCCAAGTAGTCTGGAAAGTACAGGATATCTTTAGCAATACAGTACAGAAAATAGTAAAATGGAGTGGAAAAAATGTAATTGATATTATATGGTTTGCTGAGGCTGAATAATAACAAGAAGCAAACTCAACAGAACACTGGAGTCTTACGAAGAAGGATCTGAATTTTCTGCTGGAATACAGTTTATGTTCCAGTAAAGGTTGGAAGGGATCACCATTTTCACTTGGTTCTTTCTCAACAAATCAACTGCATACAGACTTTTTCTAATACAGCCATGTAGAGATTGACCCTGTACTAGCAACCACTAACTAATATTTTCTAATAGTATATAATTTATAGAACAAACTAATCAAGATATGTAGATAAAAGTGCTACCTAGAGACAGGGAGAATCAAAGGGATTGCCAGCATTCTAGAGAATTTTCTAAATGAAAGGAGGCAGGAGATGCCAGGAAGATTATTTTTTTGCGGAATCAGAAAGGAAACAGAAATCCTTTGTTATTCTAACCTGGGGGAGAATTCTTCCTTTATCTGCATAGACATAAAAATAAAATGTCCCAATATCCTGTAGAAACATCAGCTTGACAGAAAATGTCAGGAAATGTCCTTAAAAATAATTCTGATTTGAAATAAATGCAACCTATTTGTCTCTGCAAATGGCTAGAATTTATTTCTGCTACAATTTGGCATGACATCCTAACATGCTAAAGTTTAGAATGACTTGCATTCTAGAATTCTATTTTTCAGACTCAGTTTTTAAAAACTGCAGTGTTTGAGCTGGTTGAATGTAATTTTTTTATCTTTTTGTTGAATCCCAAACTATTCAGAAGTTGAAACTTCATGTCCTGTAGCTGTCGACAATGAACATATGCTCACTATCTAAAAAGAAAGAATAATGCATGCATTGATTTTTCACTTTCATTTATGCTTATGCATGGATATATGTGTATGGGACTTTGCCTCTGTGGACATAAAGGAAACTATCCAAAAGGACTCCTATGTGTGTGAGGACATCTGATAGTAAAAAGTGTGATGGCAAAGAAATCCAGTGTAAATTGAAGGCATTTTCTTACAGCATCATTTAAAATATCCTGTTTTCAGAAGAAAAAGTTTCATTTTTTCATTAGAGTTTAGGTATTAATTGCATTAAATTCTATCCATCTCTTATTTTTAAAAAGGGGAAAAGAGATAGGTAGATGAAAAGTTGAATAAGAAATGTAAGCGGTAAATTTTGTGCACAGACTGAAGTTTTTAAATACAGACAATGTTTGTTCATTTATATGAGTACATGTGGAAATATGTCCTTGAGCTATTGATATAAAATTGTAGGAATGCTGAGAAAAGGAATTATATTCAGTTTTTTAAAATAACTGGCAATTTACACTGGCAGTTAGGAAACTGCATGAGACCTGTATTATAAATGCTTGGAGAAAATACACATTTACGTATACCCAGTACAACTATGAAGCAAAATCCCTTCTAATACCAGACAATATTTGGAGCATCTTTAATTTCTAGCTTTTAATTTACCTCAGTGATCTGGAGCTCCTTAATACTCTTGGAGTCCCTGTGCAGCATCTTTTCTTGTACAGACTCCTTTAATTACAGCAGCCAGCAGAAGTAAAGCAGTGCTGGTGTTCTGTGTTAGCAGGTCAGCCTGGCAGGCACCTGATACTACACTGAGGGTTGTTCACACATAACCTGATCCACCTTGTGTGCTTGTGTCCCTGCCTCAGATCATAAAGTTGAAGTTGTGAGATGCAGATTGTTTGCGAAGATAAAAATGTTATTATTGTGCTTTCATTATATTGGAATAACCAATAAGGACAGGTTTTTCCTTGGTATGTTTTAATGATGCTTGTCCTAAATTCATGGCAGAGGTTTTCAGGCAGCAGGTGATGTGGAGGTGCCCTGTTTGCTGTTCCTCAGGTTTTTCAGGACAGCTTTTTACTGACAGCATATCTGCAGGCATTCAAAGCCCACACTACTTGGGTTTGTCTGAGACAACATTGATTACTGTAGCATGTTGTCAGCTTTCCTATGTCAGCAGGAAAAAATTATTTTGATGGGGAGAAATAGAAATAGAAGGCATTCAGTGTGTGCTTAGCTCCATTTGTGACTCCAATATTAAAGTGATACCATGCCAGCCTACAAATGCAGAAAATATTTTTCCCTTTTCTCTTCCAAAAAATATTTCCTCTGTAGGACTATACCACAATTATGAATTACTGCATTAAATAGAATTTAAAAAACCCAACAGCTTCAGGGTTTTTTTTAAATACAAAAGTTTTCTTTTAACAAGTTCTTGATTGTCAGCATGCATTTCTATAGTTTGTATTAAGCAGTTGAACAGTCAACTTCATGAGCTAGGTGAGAACAAGTCCTTTCTCCTGCCTCCAACAGTGGGAACATACATCTCCAATTCTTCCTGCACATGTTCTTTTCAAGAAGCCCTTGCAAATAATTAAAATTATAAAATTTAAAAAATGCTACTCTCAGAAATAATTGTGGCCCCTAGCCAACATGTGGAAGACCAAGGGTCATGACTACAAGTGGTTAAAACTGGCCAGGAAGAATGTCAGAATCTTCTAACAGAACACACATGGATTAATAAAGTGCTTCCTTCCTACTTGTCAGTGTTGTCTCTTGGTTGGCATTGCAGAATTAAGACTCAATTAAGCCACTTACTAACTGCAAATACTACCAATGCTTTTAAAGATCTTATGCGTGATCTTAAAAAAAGATTTATAAGTCTGTGCTATAGATATGGATAAATTAGAGGAGATAAAAGATAAATGCAGATTTCCCATTTAAAATTAACATTATTAGCTCCTGACAATCCTCTGACTGTACTGCAGGTCAGTCACCCAAGCAAGGAGGCTCCTTGAGTGGCTTGGCACAGCTGGCACACCCCGTGTTCTGTGCAGCTGCCACAGCACAGCCCCTCTGCTGGAGCATCTCCTGAAACCTCTCCCTGCCTGTCTCCAGCCTGCTGTGCATGGGGACCACCCCTGGGAAAACAGGACATGCAGGATTTACATCATGAAAATTGAGAAACAACATTAAATTGCAAGTGCATTTTTCTTTTCACCAGCCCTTTCAGTGATAATTCAAGGAGGGTAACAGTAGTACTCTTTACTTGTGGATATCTTATATATCTAAAACCATGGAAATTTGCTTCTCTGGTGAAAATTTTAAACTGTAAATTTGGTTGAATCATAACTAAATATTTCCCATTTTATATGTATTTCTAATTTCTTTTTAGTCCACTTTTTTAGATGCGTATGTGAATTTCATTCAGCAGTACCTGCTCTGAGAGTATTCCCATGTATTGTGTTTAGCTAGTGAAATTTTAACCTTTCCTCAGCAGATGTTTAGGTTAGTGTTTGACTGAGCAGGGCTGACATACTGAACAAGGTTACTACTGCATGTAGATTCAGACATTTTAAAAATGTTTGGTACGTGTTTGAAAAGTATTTTAAAAGAAATCAAAGGAAAAAGCTTCATAGCTAATTCAAAAAAATTAAAATAACTGGAAAGCTACCAAACTGAAGGTTACTTTCTTCTGTCAGCCTCATAGTTTTGAACACTTAGCTGTCTCCCCACCACCTCCAGAGATACTCTCCTCTTAGCAACTCTAGGAAAGGCCAAGCAGAAAGTGCATATGCTTTGGAGATAATGAAATTGAACAGACCCAAGGCTGCAAAGATAAACCAAACACACTGGAGGAATAATTTTTGTCAATCCTTTTTGGTTACAGTATTCTTACAAGGTTGCACTTGTAATAGCCAGAGATTTGGGGGGTTTTATTTAACTGAAATCCTTCTAAATAAAGTGATAAAAATAAAGACAGCTCTTTGGTAAAATGTGAATTGTAACATCTCTTTCAGACATCCCTATCTCTCTGCAGCAGATAGCATACCCTGAACATATTTACTGCTTTGCCACTTAATATACATGAATTACTAAACACATTTTTTAAGTGAGTCAGGAAGAAGTTTTATCCATTGGTACAACATTCTATAAATTTATAGATGCATTTTAGATTAATGGTTTAGATTCCTAAGTTAAGTATCCAGGCACAAAATTGTCAAGATATGCAACAGCTATGATTTACTCTGAGCCAAAAAATCTCATTATCTTTGTGTTACCAAATGTTAAATCACTGCCCTGAGGCCTGTTTTGAATAGCTTAATCATGTGAAAAGGGAAAAAAAAAGGGATGGTCCTTACTTTGGAGACTTGCATTTGGAGACAGAGACATAACTTTAAACAACTGTTGATATTGTAAAAAATACAAGTAGAGAAAAGGAAAATGTGATAGAATAAGATGTGAAAATGTAAAATTTGAAAATGAAGAACATGTCTATAACTTAGATTATCAGCAGGTACTTTTATGCAAGAAAAGTGTGATACAATATTCATAATTCAAACATTCAAAATTCAAACATTCAGAGTTCAAACATTCAGAGTTCAATTATTTTGCAGTAAGACCCACTTCCATGGCATGATAATGACTTTGACATTGAGAGGAATGGAATGAAGGATGGGAGAAGATTCAACTATGCTAGTAAAAAAACCCCAACAACAAACCAGTATAGATGTGGCACTCATTTTTTATCTTTACAATGTGAAATCAAAATGCTCCTTTTTTCAGTCTCTAATTCAGAGTAGAAATTGTGAATATGAGAAAGGATTTGCACCAAGCTTGGGATTTGGGTATTGTCCACTGAGGGAATGGAATTGCAGAGCTTTTGAAAGGCTCCTGGTGCAGTACCTGGAGACTGAAATACTCAGACATCCACAACAGATTTAGTGCAAGAACTTGAAATAAGCCTTTGTCTTTTAGACAGCAGTCTTTATACACAGAAATAATTGTTTTAAGGTGCAAGCCAACTGTATGGTCATTGTGTGGAAATCTAGCAGTCTCTAGGTTTTCTTCAGAAGCTTTCTTCAAAGGTTCCTAATCACTCCTACATACCAATGAAATTACTGCAGACATGAAATTAGGTCTCTGTAAGCTGGCAAATGGTACTTCTGGGAAACTCTTGAACTGTAAGTTTGATTTTTTAAAAAAAATGAAACCTCTTTATTTTTCTGGTTATGTAGTCAATCCTAGTTAGAAAGGGAAAGATAGTTTAACTGTAACTATGGTAGTAGATGCAGGACTTATCCCTGAGAAACATTTAATTTGTCCTTGGTAAATGTTTCTTGGAGAGCAGGCATGCTAATGAAATACCTCTTATGAAAAAGGACATGAGATCCCAAATCAGTATTAAGATCTCTCTTGTGTTGTGCTTTACTGAGCAATGAGACATTTCTGACTGCACATTGCTGACCTTAACTTCTCTGGGGCCTTAATATTTGGTAACCAAATCCCACAGTACTCTGCAATTGGAGTGCAACACTGAATTCAGTGTTTTTTCCTAATTACTAATGTAGAGAGAACACTAACCTGTTTTAAAAAAATAAATTGCATTTCAGAAAGATGTTTGTGGCTAAAGTGCCGATTTGGGAACCAGGAAAGAAAGGAGCGGTTCACATGGGTTGTGTACTTTAGTCTGGGTCTTCAGTGAGTGGTAAATGTGCATTTATGAAATCAGACATGTGGCTCCATATTACAGGGATATGGGTTTTACACACTGATGAGCTGCTCACATGCTCAAAGTTAAATGATTCTGCACCTTCTTTGCTGTCCAGCATCTGAAACAGTCTTTCAGGTTAGCTATGCCCTACAGATACAAGGCTTAGTTCTGCCAGACCCACCAGTGTGCCTGTGCATGCTGCTGCCTGGGCAGGCTTGAAAACAATGAGTGTGGGATTTGATTT
Organism: Anthoscopus minutus; assembly: GCA_013399455.1. Taxonomy (NCBI): domain Eukaryota; kingdom Metazoa; phylum Chordata; class Aves; order Passeriformes; family Paridae; genus Anthoscopus; species Anthoscopus minutus. Next base: position 130,246 of record VWYI01047345.1, read on the forward strand.
AATATTGGCCTTATAAATGGCCCTGCTGGACCTGAAGTGACTTAGTGAAAATCAATTCAAGTACAGATGCCAGAGCATCATTTGTTTTTCCTTTATATAGCATGACCTAGTCCCCATAGCCATGGGGAACAGCAGACAACAGGAAGGACCAATAATCCATTTGTCAATACCTATTTAAATTGCAGACTTAGTTCAGAGCACATCCTTCACTGCTCACATGGCATCGTGCACAGCATTCTCCTGTCAGGTCACTGCGTGTCTCTAATGCCAAGTAAGAGTTTAGGTTAGTTGTGGTTAGTGCTTTGTTTTCAGTGACTATTTACATGTAAACCTGCTAAGCTGTAACTGTGTCATTCAGAGCACAGTTAAATAACTTCACATTCAAAATACCTTTTTAGAAGGAAAGGTCTCATTTCCATAAAGTGTATATATATACAAATCAAAGCTGGTGGGTGTAAGGTTTCAAGCCATCCTGAGGATCTGCTACAGTGATTGACAGTCTTTATCTTCTACCCAGTTTTTATAAATTGGAGAGGATTTTACTGATGTGGAATTTGTGCCTTAGAAACTGAGGGGAAAAATCTTTCTAATCTCACTTTTCAAATGAGGTGATCATCTACTAAAGAGCAGTGTGCTTGAAACACAACCAGCTGCAAGCTACAGATATTTTTTCAAAGACAGAAGTGCAAAATACCACAATATAATTCACAGTTAAAGTCTCTGATTATCTTCATTATCTACTACTCTTGGTAAATCTTTATTTTGTAAAAGGTCTCATAAATTAACCCTTCAGTTTGCTAATTCTGCTGAACAAAGGCAGACTATTTTATCTTGAAAAGAACAAACACAATATTCTTTACCCTTGTTTTATTTTTTCAAAAGGTTTTTTTACTTATTTACTAAATCTGCCAGCATGCAAGTATTTGTATGAGTTTAAAAACTGCAATGTCCTATTAAGGGGAAAAATGAAACCTAATCCTCTTATCTAATTAAATGGGAAGAGTGTTAATGAGGAACGTGTCAATTGTCAGAGCCTGAAAAATCTAATTTTGGGTGAGGTTCAACTCATTAAAATGATGTTGTCAGTCCTTTTCCTGTAGCATTTTAAAGAAAAATTCATTTTTTCCCTATGGTTAGGTTAAGTGAGTCTGGGAAACCATTCACAGGACTTTAAGGTCAATAATGAAAAAGAGAAACCTTTTTGAGGAGTTATTACACACTCAGAAGAAGATGTAAAATGTGAGTGTAAATGGTTGGGTGTGAACCTCTAACCCAGCACTTAAACCCTGAGCTATGGGAGAGTTAAGCATCTCCATTTTCTTCTAGAAATGAGGCCTTTCCAGTGACCTCCCTCCACAGCTCTTCTAAATTAACAGTCTCAGTATTCCAACCACCCTCCTCCAGCCCTCTTACCATTCACTGAATGGATGCTCTTGCAGTAGGGTTGAAAATGTTTGCCTTAAATGGTACAGTTTGTTGAATCTCCAGGCTTTTTTTAAAGTGACTTATTCTTCATTATTGCCTTCTGCATTATTATTCAAATGGTATATGTAATTTACCTCTACCTAACCTGAAATTAGTATTATTGAAGGAGAGCCATCTTTTTCTTTTCCTCACAAGGCTGGCTAAACACATACATAAAATAATTTCACAATAATTAATTAATTAATTAATTGTGGTAAGCTTTTCCAATTTCATTGTATTAAAATTTTGAACAGATGCTTAAAGAAAAAAATCAGAGGATCTCTTCTTGGTAAATGGTAAACTGATGTATAAAATACTAATAATTAGCTTTTGAAACATTAATTGCTTGTACGCCATGTATTTTTAAGTAAGTATCAAGTTTAATAATTTCTTCTCCATTTGAATGGAAAAATGACAAAAATTTTAAATAATGACATTCTACAATGACATTCTAAAACATAATGGCATTCTAAAGTGCCATTATGTTTTACTTTGATATGGCATCACCTCTTTGCATGAAGGGATATCTAAAATATGGACTTTGCTGAAGACATTTATTTCAATGAAAAAAAATTAATAGCAGTAAAAGCAAAACAGTTTAAAACATATTAAAGGTGTAATTCTATAGAAGTAAAATAATAAAGCAGCCTCTCTGTAAATTAAATTGAGCCAGGATAAGAGTTGGCAGGATTTGTGTGAAACCACAACAAAGAATAAAGGGGGTGGAATATAGTTGTATTGGTGAGAGTAATGTTTTTTGGAGTTCAGGAGCACCAAGTCTGTGTGGTTTCCTTGTGTGCATGGAAATACATCTGCAGCAATGAGAGATCTTAAAAGCCATATGCCTGGCTTTTAAAAGATAAAACATGTTAAAAAGGGTTGCCACAAATGCTTTTGGAATATTTGCATCCATCCTGAAGAGCTGATTCTTAAACACCCATAGCTTTCTGTAAACTGTCAAGAAAAAAGTGATTTCAAAGATACAAATAATAGGAATATATGTGGTCCCTCTGTTTCAGATGGAATTGGATGTGACCAAAATGCAGCATTTTCATTATGTCTATTTAATGGTGATGCTGAATTAAATAACTGCCTTATAGTTATCCCATATTGTTAATGGATAAATGTATCCCATTATATAAATCCTCAAAGTAATTAAATGATGATGTTTAAATGGCAAGATCACCTTTTATGAAGTACTGTCCCAACCCATATTATTGTCTTGGCTTTTCTCAAATATTCTTTGATAAGCTGACTCATCTTTCCAAATTATTTTAATATTAGAATAGCCTCCTAACTTTTCTAGAGAGATTCCTAGTTTTTATTCTAGTGGGAGAAGGAACTGAAGGAGATGAAGTTATAGATTTACTACTTATACCTATGTAGATATTAATATTATACTTATATAAACGTCTATAAGAGACGTACTTGCTTGTGCATTTGTTGTGTAACATGCATGGCCTGTTAGAGAAGCCTTATTTCCATCTGCAGCAAGTGGGAGCGTGTGTGTCTGACACACAGTTCCAAAAATTAAAGGTTTTGAAATCGTGATGAGCTAAAATTATTCTTGTGTATGTGCAAACCTATTTAACCAACACCCATTGGGTTCTTTTTTAGCTGTGTGATAGCGACAGAGTGCAAAGCTTACTCAAACAGCTTAAATTTAACCAATTTCCTTTTCCTTCTAACTGCATGTCAGGTTCAATAAAACCTGTTTTTGTTGTAGCCAGCAATAATGTCAGGTTCAGCTGAATGTGTTCAGGAGGCTGGAACTGGGTGCCAGGGCTGTGTCGGATTGCCAGGATCACAGCAGTCAGTGTGGCTGCACCACAGCAACAGAGACTCTTCTGCTAAAGGGAAATGGTCAGATTTACAGCTTAGACCTGTATTCTTGTGGAAAAGAATCTCAAGGAATCGAGATGTTATATTTCTTCTTATTGTGAAGATCTTCTTATTGCAGTTTCATTTTTTTCCTCTAATAGCATTGAAATTTGGAATTTACACATCTTGTCAAAATCCCTTACCTTGGATGAAGTCCCCAAATCCTGCCTCACCTTTCACCTATATCCCCAAGTCACCCGTCATTGTATAGATTTGATGGCTTAAAAGGCTCTTACAGGAATTTGCCATAGAAGACTATTATTATTTCTGTATTCTAAATAAAGTAGATTTTGTCTGACCCTTATACAACATTTCTGACTGCACAATACACTTTACTGTCATTTTTCAATCCATTTCAAAACAGTGAATTATTGTAGACAAAGAGGAATAATTCCATATATTGACATTTTAGGTGGAATCAGTTTTATTCCTGAAGTAGTATTTAAATTGACATGAGAAGCCAAACACAGAAGTTTTTCATAGTGCTTTTCCAGTGAATAATCTTTTCCAAAGTACACCAGTAAATAGAGATAAGAAGGAAACTTATTTCAGTTGGCTGGTTTTTATGAACATTTTGACCAAAAAAATAGACTTGGAGAAATTGCAGTAGATGATGGTTTTGCATGTCAGTCATGCAAGGCCAGGTTCTGCTAATACAGATGTGTACAATTGTGACCTCAGGAGGTTTGATACAGCTGCCTCCAGTGTCTGTTCCATTGTTGAATTCCAGCCACATGGCTCCCCTTTTTTACACCAGCACTACCTCATGTTATGCTTAGAGGAATCTGTTATCATTTAGTGCAAGTCACTGCAAGAAATGCAGGTCGCTGGTATAGAAACCAACCTTGTTATTGAGATAAAAGTGTTACCCAGGAAATTGCAGGATGACAAGAAGCATACAAGTTAGTAAGAGATAGAAAGATCACCAGACTTGGCACACCCTCCATAGTGAGCAGAAACTTACTCTGCAAAGCATTGGAAAGCTTCATATGATCCATTTCAGAAGACAGACTGAAAATTATACCAGAGCTCTGGATGGATTGCAGATCGTCTCAGAGTGGCTGAACATGTTTTAATTTAATGGCATATATTCTTTGTGTGTGGTAATGTTAAAATATAACATACTTTTCCCTTACTCCTGTATCTCCTTCCCTTATTTCTATACATCCTATGCTTTTCCCTTATTCTCAGTAAATAAGGAGATACAATAATCATAAGATACTAAAATTTGTATTTATTACAGAATAAAATTCAAAGTTTATGCCTCTGTATAGCTATTACTGGAACTTTGTGTGCTTGAGGGATACTTTTTCATTGTTTGAAACTGATCTCTTGGAGCAGAGCAGTCACAAGAATAAGCCATAAAATCTCATTGCCTTAATTTTGGAGTCTCATCTTATTCTGTTAAATACAAATATTCTGCTTCTGTGCTCCCCCCTGCTTAAGGGGCCTTAAATAAAGTTCTGGTTTGAATGTTTTTTTCTCTATAGCAGACTTAACATTGCAAAACTGATATTTGTTCTAACTCTCACAACTGTGTGGATGCAGTACCAAAGGTTTAGCATCACTCTTTGAGCTGGGGACTTAAACCCTAAAGAATGATTAACCCACATCAACAATAAGTGATAATTAAATATGTGATTACACATTTTTATTGGTGCTGCAGGAAACAGCTAGTCTTTTTAACTATAAAAGCTATACTCAGCTGGGATATATGCTCAAGAATACCATCTCTGCAGTGCCATTGAATTTTACAATGTCTATGGCATTTCTTTGTCTGTTCTACTTTTAATTGCTATTGGTGGGTGCCAGTTCTAGAGCATTTTTAGAATGGCTTTTACAAGGTAATTATTGGATTTTAAAAGCTTATTAGATTAAACCAAACAGAACAAATATTATAAACCATGACAAGAAATGCAAGAACACAATTCAGAATGTAAATCTTTTAGAAATAAGAAAAATAGTTAAATAATCTCAAAACTCCCTTGATATCACCTGGTGAATAGCACAAAAAGGAAGATTTTCAAACCCATAGAAAAGTAATTTAAAATATTTCACTCTTAGGTGAGGTAATCAAACAGGCTGTTCCATTTTAAGAGCATTGCCTGTGGATACAGGGGTGTGTATTTGCAGTATCTAATTCACTGCAGCCTTTGTAGCTTTAGGCAGAATTTCTGCAAAACTGCAAATGAAACAATCCTGCCATACAGAAATGAGCATTTGTTATCTCACGACTTTTAATTTCTCAGTCTGCTGACAGTTGTTAAACGAAGAAAATAAGCATTATGATGATTAATAATGGATATAATATTTTCTTTGTTTGCCTATTTGATGATTTTTTTTTGGTGACTACCTCAGATTCACAGTAGACACAGTAGAGGAAGCAGAGAATGGTAAGAGAATTTTTTTTGGTCTTAGCTACACAGGAAGACCCCAGTGGCTACTCTTGAGATAACTGGCAAGTCATGTATTTTAATGCCATCTATTTTTAGATGCTGCTGGTTTTCACTTCCTCCACACATTTCCCTCACTTCTTTAAGAATCATTCTTGCTCTGCTTCCCTTGCAAATCTCTTGCTGTTTTCTAGGTCTCTATTTCAATTATGTTAAGCATATTAAAGTAATGTTTAGATGATTAATTGAAGCTCAGAAACACTGAGTAGCACCAAATCTAGGAGTTGTCTTTAGTGTTTTTCTTCTTGGCATATCTCAACTGTGCTTTTAAAAATCAGAGGCAGGTGGCATAAAATAATTTGTAATAATAAAATTGTAACAGATATACACTGTGTAAGGATGAGGAGTTTAGGTTAGAAGGAAGATTTTGAATCTGGACTTTACCATGTTGTTGCTACAATTAACAAATTTAAATAACTTTTGTTGATATTTTTGTTGATTATAGTTTAAATTTGGATTTACCAAGAGTTTTTTTGCCCTTACTGAAAACAAGGGACTGTGTACAACCAGACAAAGGGTCAGCATTAGATGAACCCCAGCTGCTCTCAGGCTCTGCAGGTGAGCTGCAAATCTTACAGCATCTACTCCGTGAGCCAGAGGCACTGGGGGAACACAGACCATCTCTTTCTTCCCTCCTCAAATCACAGGAGGTGTGTTTGGTGGTTTTCTGGTTTGTCTATTCAGAGTGTGTGAAGTGCTTTGTTTTCTTTTGGACCTGAGGCAGCCCCAGCCTGACACCAGCCCAGCGGGGAAATGGGAAACTGGGTCTTGACAGAAGAGACTAAGAAAATAAAGAAATATTGAAAAACATCTAACTACAGTGTTGATTTTATAAAGTTTTTGACAAATTGTCATAATTTTCTAAAGGCAGTCATGGGAAAGAGAAAGATTAAAGCAGGCTAATTTTCAATGGAATTTCACAGAACAAAAGAAAACGCATTTCTGAATCCCAAGAGGTTTCTGCCTGGTGCAGACAAGAGTGTTTTAAAATATATTTCCTTACTTGTATTTTGTTGGATTTGAATGAAGGAAATGTGAAGGAAAAGTGAAGGATAAATATGAAAATCAAGATAGCAAGTTGCTGTTATTTCTAACCACATTTTATGTTTGCTACTCTTATTTTTATAACTAGAAGTCTAGTCTGTATAGACCATCTAGAAGAGGTCAAGTTTGTGAGAGTAGAAATGCCTTAAAATAAATAGCAGGAGAGCTCATTCAAGACTTGTCTTCTCTCAGCCCTCTAATTCTTGTTGTGGGTTGAGAAGAAAATTCTCTTGGATGAAAGAAGAAATGAAAGGATTATTTAGTTTATTTTGCAAGAACCGAGAGAAACTGGAAGTTCCTAAAGTTAAGCTGTAAACTTCCTGGAAATGTTCTGAGCTGTCAACAACATGGACAAAACACTTCAGGTTTATTTAATACATAATATCTATTTGTCAAAGCTAATTTTCTGTATGGCTTCTGACTATTTTCTCCGCTTCCTGCAAAAATTACACTTAACAATTAAAAAATTCTTCATCAAATATATTGCTTATGCACAAAAACTCATAGAAAGAATCATACTCCCAATAAATCCAGTGTCCTCTCCAATTCTCTTTGAGTTTGCGTGTTTGGTTTTTTTTAGAGTGTCAGTAGCACCACTGAAGTGTCATATATGTGCAAAGCTGCTTTAGTGTGGCTTACCTAAATACTTGTATTCATGAAGGTTTTAGTGAAGCATGTAGGGTGCTTTCTGAGCAAAGATAACTCATATACACTGTAAAAGGCAAAAGTGGCATTCCCAAGACCAACCCCACTGTTGTCTGTACTCATACTGGAGCTATCTAGTACCTCAGCCCAGTTTCCAGTCTCAAGTTTCACAGTAAAAAAATCAGGTCTCAGCTGCTAAAAAGTAATATTTTTTCTATGCAAGCACTTACTTCAAAGTAGTCTTTATGGTATATTTTTATAAATAGGTGAATAAAGCCATTTTATCATTTTGTAAATAGCAAACCATCTCCTAGTGAGACATCAAATCACAAAGACTGGAATTTAGCATTACCACTGTCTAGATTTCTCAGGTGTCTTTGCCAATTTTTATCCCACATCCCCTAAATGTTTTTTGGCAGGAACTGAGGAACTTGGCCATCTTGGAGACATGCAGGTTCTAGCAGCACTCCTGAACCATATCTGGCCAAAAAACTCCCAAAGAAATAGGTGGTTTGGGCTATGCTGGACCTGCTGAGCTTGTGTTGAGGAAGAGATATGTATGCATGTGATTCTATCAGTATTTACTGCCATGCAGATCCAACATCCTGGACATAAAAGGACCAGTTTGATTATGTCCTAATAACAGAAGTTTCTGTCCTAGGCCTTTCCCCTCTCTGAAACAATGTGCTGGTGTTTTATAGAGTGTTTTTGCAAGAGCCTCAGAGAAAAGGAATAGAATTTTTAACAGGCCTGGCTAGTAAGTCTTCTCTAAGGCTGTGCCAGCCTGAGTGAGGGAACTTCAGTAACATTGAGATGGCTCTTGGAGCATCAGGAAATGACCCTCATTTAATTATGTTGTAATAGCCCTCATTGTGGGAGACTCTTTCCATCCCCAGTATTAGAAGGTTGGTGTTACCCAGGCTCACTCTGTGTGAGGGGGATAAGCTGTGTGCTGTGTCCCCTCCTCCCTTCCCTTTGTCAGAGACTGTACTCCTTCCAAAATCCCATGCCACATCCTCAGTCTGCTGTCACTGACACTATTGGATTGGGGCTCCAGTGAGAGTCGGGATTCCAGTTCCACCTGCTTTTAGAAGAGCTGGCAGTCACCTGCACTCTGCTTCTGGAGCTCTGCATAATTGTTTCTCATGGTCTGGAGAGTCAGCACCACAGAAAAATGAAGTTAATGCCGTTTGGCCTTGGGGAATCAAATGGCTACAGAATTTGACACAGTCACAGCAGGCTCATGTTCTGTTATCAGTTTATTAAAAATTCAAGTTTCCAGTCTAGGATCAGTCATAATTCCTCTCAACTAGCTTAGCAGATGGGAGCCTAGTAAGTCTTCTGTAATGAAAGCCTACTGAGAAATACTATTAGTTTAACATTAGAAATAGTTTTGAATGAATTGAAGTTAGATTATTTTCCAATTTAACTTATTTGTTTATTGGAGAAGAGACTGGTATAATTAGCATAACGCCCTGCAATCAGGCATTTTCTGATGCTGTTCTGTTGAAAAATACTGTTATCTCAGTTTCAGATATACTGAGTAAGTAGATGAATGTAGATCTAAACATGTCCGTGTTGACAGGGTTGGGTGTTGTTTTTTCTTTTTTGCAGCATTTCTGGATTGTGAATGTATAGGGCTAACATATGGAATAGCTTCTGTCAGCAGTGCATCCATGGCACAGCTCAGCAGAGAGAAGCAGGGCTGTGGGCTGTATGTGCTATGATCTTGCCTGGCAGTAAATTCTGTGGCAGTGCTTACATCTGAAGATGTCTTATAAAGGGTAGAAACAGTTCAATAGCAGTAAGATTGCAGAGGATATCTGCAGAAAATAGAAGCTTTTGAACAATTCCATGGAAGCAAAACTTGAGTGTTAATTTTGTCAAAACTGACAAAGGGTGCAGGTAGCTGAAGCGTGGGAGAAAGACTGAGGACTAGATGGAAAAACAAACCTGGAGAGGAGAAGGCACAGGAAAGAGGCCTTGCAAATAAAGTGAATATATAAAATTCAAGACAGTAAAATTCTTAGGTTCACCTGTAAGTTGGAACAGCAGGGCTCAAAAATCATTTGGCTGTAGATAAGCATGCAACAATATATTTGTTCCCTGAAGAACCTAACCATGCTCCCCTGCCCCTCAGATCACTGTGCATGTTAAATGTCCTTAATTTGTTTTGCTCCCAGTAAAATGCTATTCACTATGTGAATGAAGAGTAGACACAATGTATTCTTTAACCAGCAGTATGATACTGGGTATTTCACCATGTTTAGAATTGTGTACCATTTCTCATTTTTAATGCTAATTTAATTGGTCTCTTTTACTGGGGAGAAAGTAGAGATCTTTCTACACAGGTGAAAAGATGTAGAAGTGCTAAGGTTGATAAATCTCTCACTACAGCTGTCTGGGATTAGGTGCAGCAAACTCAGGAGAAAGCTAATGAGTATAATGAGCACTGATTAGAATAAATTCCAGCTGTAACCTAGTAGTCCTGTTTCTGGGAGCAGAAGAAATTGGTTCTCCTTTGCATGCTCCTTTTTCCTCTGGTATGGAAATGCAGCATATGTTCCTGGAGATTGATTTTCCTTTCAACATTGAGCTGAGCCAGGGAAAATTAAGAAAAATAAAGTTGTGTGACATGTAACAGCTTAAAATATTCAGGTTATGCTAAACCTAATCAGTGACTAAAGCATTTTGCTAAGAAGCTTGAGAGATATTTTGATACAGGGGAAGAAGACTATGCTGCCCTGGCTGTTCTAATATTTGAGTTAAAATACAGCTGTGTGTTTCCTTGACAGCAATGTATGTGCAGCTCCATGGAGAGCAGTTCTTAGACCGATGTTTGAAAACTCAGCTCAGTAACTCTGATGTGTTGTTACAGTTGGAGAAGTTAGATTTTGTACTTGAAGATGCTGTAATCAGTGCACATTCAGCCTGCAATTCATGGGCTGAAAATAATAAATTCTGTCTTTTTGTTTCAGTACTTTGTTACCTTAAGAGTAGTGCCTGAGAAGATTTCAAAGGAAGCCAACTAGAATTGTAATTGTTGTGCAGAGATTGCTTTGTAACTTCAGTTTCCATAGCATTAAGATCAGCATTGCCTATCACCAGAAAGTCTGGCTTATTTTGCCTCAGTTGCAGCATACTGTCCTCAATCATTCCTCATGCTGGATTAACTGAAAACCCATTTCCCATTAATATCCCAGTAATATCAGTGCTAGACATGCTTGAGAGGAATTATTTTGTCTATTTCTTACTACCTGTGCTCTAAAAAATTTCTGCCACTATTTTTTTTTGAAGTTCTTCCCACCACAGTGCAGATGGTGCACGTTAACAGGCCCCTGGTAGGGCAGGGCTGCAGTGCCCAGCTGAGACCCCTTACCCTGGCAGTTCCCCACAGCTGATGGAGTTCTACTCATCAGCCACCTCTCCCTCCATAGGCTCCTGCCCTGCCTTTTGGCTCTCAGATCACGTTCAGGTGGCTTCCTGCAGTGTGTTCCAGAATATCTAGAATGCACTGGATTTTTCTGCAGGGAAGTAACATCTTTGAGCATTCACTACTGGAATTTATGAAAGGCTATCACTGCAGAGATACCACTTATGGCAGTTTTAGGGCCTGGATACTAAATGTAGAATCTTAGATGTGGGTGGAAAAACTCCATTACTCTGGCTAAAAAAAGGGTTCTCATCTCCATATGCTTTAGGAAAATCTGAATCATAGGTTTCAAACTGTGCTTGTTACAGGCTCTGTGCTTCTGTATCTTCAGCTACACTGTAGTGACTTATGTGCAGGGTCAGCTGCACTGTAAATATTTAAGTATTATTTAATATGGATAATGTTTCCACTAGAACGTTGAGGCCATTGCAGATGAGAACTTTTCTTTCAATAGAAGTCATTTAATTTGTTCTATTCTTGAAAAAAATAAATTTTTTTTGGTTAAACCAAATGAGATCTCTGTAGTTTTATTGCAGTGACATTCAAAATTATTATAGCTCTCCATTTTAGACGTGCTTGTGTAGTGTACTCCTGCCTGAAATGGTCATAGAAGCAATTTGTCTTGCTTGTGGGCAGGTTTTTGCAGCCTGTGCAGAGCATTGCAGTTTTGTGACTTAGATTACTATTTTAATCCAATGTAAAATAAATTTTGTTATGCTGCAGTCATAGTGTAGAAACATCCTCAGTTTGCAGTAAGAGCTGACTAAATCAGGGGTAGCCCCAGTGGATGGATGGCTTGGCATTGTGACTCCAAAGTAAAAAAGTATCATTATTATTAAAGGGATAGTGGCCATACAGATTGCATTGAGAAAACCTTGCAAGCCTGCTAGTTCTTCTAACAAGGAGCAGGGGCAAGTAATCAGAGAAAGTTTTGCCTTCTCTGATCTTCTGCTTTAAAACTTCTCTTCAGATACACTATTTACTTTAAAGTTTATTCTGTCAAGACTAATTTTGCAAGGTAACAATAACTAAAAAGGGCTCCATGTGCTGGGTTCCTTTATACCTCCTCCTGTGACTAACATCACCTCTGTTTTGTATCTCAGAATCTAGAACCCATGTTTCAGGGTTAGATTTGCCATAGATACATAAGATCCCTGGATTTGTCACAATCTAAGGATTGAGTTTTCTTGTGGGGTCAGAAGTTCTACAGGGATATCTATAAGATTCTAGGTTACAATGACGGGACTTTTTTTTTTAATATTATTTCCCTCTTCCAAATCATGTAGCTGATCACACTTGTCAACCCTGTCTAGAATTAGCTATTTAACTATTTTAATATAGTTCATGTAAATGCTGCTTATTTAGAATCCAGTATTTAGACAAAAGAATATCATTTAAAGTAGCACAAGTGTTTAGCAGGAAGAATTAGCAAGTTTTTACTGTAAATGTGTCTTTTAACCGGAATACAGATTAGATTTGGAAAACGGGGATCAGGATAGATTGGAGCACTGGGCCATGATTAATTTAACAAGTCTAAATGCCTGGTCCTGCTCCAGAGTGCTGGTTGACAGCAGCTCAGGACTCAGCAACGTGCTCTGCCAGCCCAGAGAGCAAAACATGTCCTGGGCTCTGTCAAAAGCTGTGACCAGCTGGTCAGAAGGATTATCCTGCTGCATTCAGCACTGACACAGACTCACTTGGGTGCTGTGTGTGTTTCTGGACCCCATTATTTAAGATAAATGTAAAGGTCCCTGTATGTGTGCACAGAACGGCAGCAGAGCTGTGAAAGGGCTGGAAGGAGGTGTCCTTTGAGGGATGGCAAAGGGCTATGGGCTTGTCTGGTTTGTAGAAAGGAGGTTGAGGTGACCTCATTGCCCTCTACAGCACCTTCCAGAGGGGAAGTCGGCAGGGAGGTTCAGAACTTCCCCCTAGAGAAGGTGTCCAGTGATAAGATGCTTGGGAATGGTTCAAGGTTGTATCACAATGGGTTCAGACTGGACATTAGGAAGCATTTCTTTACCAAGAGCACGGATGCTGGAGCAGGCTTCCAGTGGCAGTCAATGCCCAAGCCTGTCAGTGTTTTAAGAGGCATTTGGACCAGGCCCTTAAAGCATGCTTTAACTTGGTCAGCACTAGGTGATTTTTGTAGGTCCTTTCCAACTGAAATAATCTATGCTAAAAGCAATATTTGTTTTAACATGGGAGATACTTCATGGCATCCAGATAGAAAGGGCTAATAAACCAGCAAGTGCTTTTTAAAAATCAACACTTTTAATACCAATGCATTATCTTTTAGTGCACTATGTGACTGCCAAGTTAATAGAATTATTTTCCTTTAGTTTTGGTAAGAGCAGGTCAGATTCTAAATGTTTGCTTTCAGTACACGTTAAAGAAATGCCTAAGCTGAAAATTGAAGAGGTCCCGTTTACTGCATAGCGATCAAAGCATGACCCCTTACTGGCAAGAAAGAAAAATTGAAAACTAATTTCAAGGTTCAGGATTAATTCTCTGTCAAATTGACAGAAGAGAGCCTACACTAGAATACATTTAGCATAAATGTAGAACCTTCTCTTTATCTCCTCCTTTCAGAGTGCTACTTATTACTTTGATTTCATGGTTTCATAGCATAAGCATTTGAAAAGTTAGCTGTCTGAATTTGGTCAAATGTCTACAGACCCAGGCTTTTTAACCAAATGAATAGTCAGTTTGCTTCCTATTAACATCGCTGTTCTCTGCTGATGACCTTTTCCTGAATGTGTGTTTCTCCATCTTCCCTGCAGTAATTGCTGGAAATGATTGTCATTTAAGGAGCTGGCTATGGCAAACAGGAAACATCAAAGCACTACAGCCAGCATGCTGGATCACAGAGCCAGAGCTTGCCCGACTTCATCTCACACCAGGGAACCTGAAAATGAAGAAAGTGACCTTCCCATTGAAGATTATGCAGCAAAGGAGGCAGAACTAGGAACTGTCAGACCAGCTACTCCTACCCCTGTGGAACATGAGTGCAATGACCATAGTGGAGATGGTGACTCCAGCTCTGACTATGTAAACAACACTTCTGAGGAGGAGGACTATGATGAAGGCTTGCCAGAAGAAGAGGAGGGGATCACATACTACATCAGATACTGTCCAGAGGATGACAGTTACCTGGAAGGAATGGACTGCAATGGGGAGGAGTATGCTCCCCATGAGGAACACCATGTTGAAACAGATGAATGTCAGGAAGCTGTAGAAGAATGGGCTGAAAGTAAAATTCAGCACCAAGATGAAAATGAGGTGATGGACAGGCAAGAGTGGCAGGAAGGTCAAGATAATGGCATTCAGATTTTGGAGGATGAAGCATCATCTTTGGAGATTCAAGACCAAGATGAAAACATACAGTACTGTCAAAGTGAAGGTGACTATCCGGACTATTACCCAGCAGAGGCTAATGGAAATTCACAGGGAATATCACCATACCATTCTAGAAAAGAGGATGCAGAGCAGCTGGAAGAGCAGGAAGAGGACATTGACCAGATTGTAGCAGAAATCAAAATGAGTATGAGCATGAGCAGTATTAACAGTACCACAGAAATGAGTCCAGAGCACACTGGGACTGAAAACATGGTACATGACTACAAAGAGACTTGTTCAAAGGGAGAAGCTGTTCACAGTGCTAACAGGCACGAGGGGAGGCCAAAATCACTGAATATCCCATCTGCCTCTAAGCACAGTGGAGATGTGCATCGAGGTTTTAAAGCAAAGTCAAGATCCCCAGAGGACAGACAGAAGTGGCCACAGGAGCAGGTATGAGGTGTTTTTTTTAACCAGACTGTCAGAGGCATTATGCAAGTGTTATATTAGTTATTTCAAACAAAATTAGAATTTTTTTAATATTAATATGTAAAATATTAGCAATATTTTAAATTTTTATAACTGTGTTTACATAATCACATTGTGTGTTTAGAAAGAAGTGTTAAATGTAACCAGCATACATAGAGATCTAGCAAAGAGGTTTTGCACAGAGAGGAGACAATTCAAACAAAGGTATTCCAGGTGCATGGGGCAAAACCAGTTTTTTTACACTATTTTCATTCTGCAGGGACAGTCTACAGAAACTTAAAACTAGGGTCAGCATTGAAATAGGAAATTTTTTTCCATTAATGGCTCCTGTATTATTGCTTTAGTGGTTGATAACTTTCTGGTTTTGATAGAAGGTATTTTGAATCTAGATATACTGTATATGTTAAAAAAAGCCTTCAGGAAGTGCCTGCATATTGCTGTGGGTTTTTTTACTGGCTGGACATATCTTGGCCTTGACAAGAAGGAAGAAATAGGAGCTTTACTCTTACCGAAAATGCTGTTAAGCAGTTTCATCACAAGAATGATGTAGAAGTTAATTTAAACTGCACATGATCTTTTTTTGTTCTAATACTGAGTGCCAGAAAAAGAGAGTTTGAGAAAGAAGCTCAAGTTCTAAAGAAAAAGAGGTGTGACTTTTTCCCCTGAAGTTTCAAATTGAATGTGGTTTCTTCTTAGAGAAGCATACCTCATTCCCTAATGTCATTTTAAAGTCTTAACTTTGCATCTCTAAAATTATATGCAGTTGAATAGTAGTTATTTTCTTCAATGAATAGATCTACCTAAAAGAGTTAATCCATGACAAGTGTTTGGATAACAAACTAGTTAGGATAAATTAATTATTTTGCCTTATCTTTAATTAAAGTGCTTTATTAAACTTTGCATATTAAACTTCCTGTTTCAGCTTTATCAACTCTGTAAATAGGATTTTGTATAATTAAGTGTCCCACAGTTAAACAATTTAGTCTAGGTGATTCCATTAAAATACATTAATTCCTCTTAAAAACAGTAAAAGGAAATAGAATGTTTAAGTATTTGCTGATGAAACAGGTCGACCTTCATTATAATTGTGAACAAAAAAAGACTTGGGGGATATTTTCAGATTTCCCATATCTGCAGCAAGTTTTTAATATTCATTACTACATTCTATTTCCAGAAGTATAATTATAACCAAACTGTGCAACTTACTATATTCAGTGCCCTACTGCCAGCATAAAAGTCCCTTAGTGAATAAGCTTGCTGATGTTGAATGCTTTGAACAGCTACAGGTGTTGGCTGGGAGCACAGAGGTTGAGGTAGCATGCTTTAGACAGTGATGCTCTTTCTCCCAGCAGCTACTTCTGGGAATGTTGTTCCTTGCAAGTTCTCAAAATATTTGTAGAACAAAAGACAAGAGGAGTTCCTGAATAAGGAAGAATTCCTCAATGCTTGGCTAAGTAATTGTTGGGTTTCCCCCACCACTGCATGATTGCCCATTCAAAACAATATTCAAAATAGACCTTCATTTTGACAACTTCTTGTTGTTTTGAAGTTTATTTATCAGCAGCTGAGCTGAACTGCATTGTACATTTTTCATTCTCAATAGACTCCTAACAGATGAGGGTTGTGTAACACCTGGGTGTTGATATAACTGCCTTGGTGTGAAAGAAACCAAAAGCACAAGTATTTCTGAACTGCATATCTGAGCTTTGATTGTTATATCCTGTCAGTCTTGGACCAGAGCATTCATCTTACTTAATAATGAGGGAAGCATTGCTGTGATAGGTAACTCCAGGCTGGGGTTATACCATCACTTTTAATAGCAATCACTCCAGTCTTAATGGATAGAGAACACTGGACAGTACACAGTGTTTCATTCCAAACACAGAGACAGGAAATTAGAGGTACAGCAGCACAGTTATCTACTCCAGGCTAAACAAACTGGGTAGCAAGGTATGCATTTCATTTATAAGTAAGGCAGCAAGGAACAGCTGCTGTGGGCACTTCACTGAAGAGCACAAGCCTCCAAGGCAAAAAGCTGTGAAGAGGTGTTTCTTACAGAGATACAGAGGATCACACCTGGAAGTATAAGGTCATTCTCTACTCACTCCAAGCTTTCAGGGACATAAAAGAAAGAGTGAAAAACAAGTTCAATAACCTTTGGCAAGCATTACTTGATTGTGTGTGTCATGACAAGACTGGTGTTTTTCTCACCCGCTGCAGGTAATCATTCTCAGCTTTACCCACAAATCAGGCTAATGGTGAGGGCATTAAAATAAGGGTTCAGTACCCATTTCTGCCACCTTAGTTTTTTTCTTAATAGTTCCTTAAAAGTCCTTAGCACAAGGTGTGGTTGGATATTTAGCATAAATATTGGACCTCTAAGAATTTCAATAAAGTGCCGAGGATTTTGTTTGTCTTCTGGGGTATTCAGTTCTTTCAGTATTTATTGTGAAATATCAAAGGGATGGATAGACTTAGAGTACTGCCTAAATGAACCTGTATCTCATTTGTGAAACCAAGATGGGCATGATTTTAACTACAATATTTAAACCAACTACAATAATTCAGTTTCTTTCATACTGAAAGGAAAAAAATCCAAGCCTATTGTCAGCACATTTGCATGCTAAACTTACTGTTTGCTGAGAAGCTACTTAGAAGAGCCTTGGTTTTGTCACCTTGCTAAAAGATCTGTTATTATAAGTGTGCATCTCATAGTACAAAATATCATGCTGAAAGGGATGACAGAGGCATACATATTGTATATAGAGCACTTTTTTGCCTCAGTTATCTTGAAAAAAATGTAGATTTGAATGCTTCTAGGTTAAATCATGATATAGTACGTGTCTCTCAGTTTTTGTTGTGTGTCAGTTTTTGTAAACAATGGGCAAGCAGGAATGTTCATTTGTTGTTTTATGCATGTAGTATGCTATCTTTAGCTTTTTCATGTTTCTGCTCCTCTCCTTTCCTGACATAGGTAGAATTACTGCTTATTATAACATTCACATTCCTTTAAAATCCACAGCTATTAATTCTTAGCTCATGATAGGTGCTAACATTCTGTTTGCAAGACATTTGCTAAATAACAAGCAAACAAAAGTAATTTTAAAGGTTCCTGTTGCTAGGTTTGCCTCAGAAAACAGTCCCTTTTTAAGAAAGGCCCAACAATTTACAGAGAAGGAAAAACAAAGTAAGCATCTTGCTTGACTTTGTGTGGGCCAGTCTCCTGTCTTAAATACATATACTCAGGCTTGAAAATTCATGGGATATATGAGCTTGGCTTGATTAGCCTTTATTTGTAAATACTTCTAGGGAAGTTTTGAAGGGGATGATTAGCACTAGACAAGTCTGAGGGAAACCTAGAATACATTTAGAATGTGTATTTGCTCTAACTCACTGCTTAGCATAATTCTTATTCCTTGCAGGTTTTCCATGCTTATATTATTTAGAAAAGGCATCACATCTATTAAGTTAAACTAACTATTTTTGGTATTTTATAGCAACTCAAATTCAACAACTCTCTCAAGCTAGGAGTTTTCTGCATATCCATTTGACATCTTGGTCATCTCTCAGCTAATTGTTAAAGTATCACATGAAGAAATTTTCTGTTTCTAATTTTATTTCTTATGTTTTACCTTTAGCAGAGAAATTGAGTATGGTCAGACATGCTACTGATGTAATTCTCCTGAATTACCACAGTTTTTAATGTAACAAATGTGAATTAACTGACAGGTATATCTTTGGATGGAAGAAGATGAACTGAATGACTCTTTCAACTGACAGTAGCGTACAGTACAATCAGAAATTTTAAATGTATGTGGTATTCCTGTGAAAAAGTAGTTGCTTTTTGGAATGCTGTTAGATTTACTTCAATACAAATATTCCTACAATAGTAGTAGTTAGCTACAATAACTGTTGGTTTGGCACACTAACAATATTCAACACAGGAATGGCTTTACCAGGTGAAAAATGGCAGTAATCTCATGTTGCAAATGTGTGCTTGTACTGCACAAAATATGAGCAATGGCCTGGTCTAAATCAAAGCTGAAACCATAAAAAACTTCTCTCCAGTTCACTGCAACATACCCTGGTCCTGCTTCCTGCCCCCACAGCAGGATGGCACGGGGAAGTCCCAGCCCCATCCTGTCCCACCTCCGACTGCATTTGGAATTTCAATTTCTGCTCTTGCATGTGCAGAATTAGCATCATTAAATAATTGTAGAAGTAGTGAAGAAAAAAGCAAAACATTGGACAGCAGCTGAAATAATAAACAATGGAAGATGTCTTTTGTACTAACCAACTCAATTAAGTAACTGCTCCTCTGGAACCTCCTGTGTGGCAGAGTTTACTTTGTTCATCCCAGCTAGGATCCTGCCCTTGAAGCACTGGCATTGGCGTGGCTGAGACCTATTTCTGCTGGATGGGGGCTGAAGATGACTGTGGGACAAGTATTGACTTGAGCACTGACAGTTTAATTAGCCCTTGTTCCTAATGTCTGCTCTAGGTAGATTCCAGTCTCCTGAAATGTGTCCTCTCCTACCTTATTCAAGCAAATCTTATTTAACAACAATAAAAGAAAATGCTTTTAACAGCACCAACACCCTACCTCACCTCTACCCTTTGGAAGAAATGGGAATTTGCCATGAAATTTGCCTCCTTTACAAAGGAGGATCTCTGAGGGAAGTCTGCTTTTTAATGATGCTGCCTATGACACTGAATCCTACTGTTTCTCCTATCTCAATCATTCTTCAATAACACTGGCATACCTTTGAGAACCTAACCAAATATTCTGATACAAACTACCCTAGTAGGGACACGATGAGCTCCTGTGGTGTCAGTCTGCTTTCACAGATTTCATATAGGCTATGTCCTTATACTTCTTCAACATGGACAACCAGAGACAGGCAAAAGATCCCTACAAAAATCTGTGAAAGAAAATTTAATGAAACCATGCTCTTCTCCCCCCTCCAACAGCTTTGCACACATCAATGCTGCTACTGTGTTTCCCTTGCCTGTACTAGTAGAGCTCAGTATTGACACAAATATTTATTTCCTTCTCTTAGCATGGGAACAGTGCTCTGCTGCTGCAGGGTCCAAATCCAGGACTCTTTTGTCTGTAAAAGATTTCACCTTTAGAACAGTGTGAAGAAACTAAGATGATGGACAGTTTAGAAAATGCATCTCTTAGGAATATCTTGGTGGAAGTCAGTCTGAGTATTATGGGATGCAGTTTGTAGAAAACATAAATAGGTGTAAATGAAGAGTATTAAAGAAGGTTTCTGCATTCTCCTGTGTGCTCTAGGCAGCTGTGTGGCAGAACTAATAAATAGCTGTTACCAAGTGACAGTTCCCAAACTTCCCAAGTACTTACTGAAAAGCCCAAATGGTCTCAAACAAAACCAGTTTCTCTGTGCTAATTGGCCGAGTTACAGACTTCTAGCAGTCAGCTCCTGACACCAGGTGACAGCAAAATCAATGTCTGCTGCCTAAAGATGCATTAGTGACAAGGTCTTCTCAGGAGGCTTAAATCAGAAGGCACCATGTGCTCCTAATTACATCTTCCTAAGAATTCAGCAGAGCTGTTTCTCTGAAACTCATTATGGCTGGTTCTCAATGTTAAATATATGCAAGGACAAAGGAAAAAAGTTTCTTTGAGGTGATAAAAATAAATTGGCAATTATTTTAAGGTCTATTGAAATTTGATAGAGTATTGAAATAATTTTGTGGAATGCTTAGATCTCTCATCTTACTCTGACTCCTCTTTTCCAAACTTGACTTGCTTACTTGGAATTACTAGTCAGAAATTTTTTTTCTCTTCACTCCTGATCTGTACTAGCACCACCACTAAATTAATACACAAGAAATGGTATCTTTGTGAGAGAGAAGTGTGAAGTCTGACCTTTTTTCCCGTGATCATGATCAGAAAACCTTCAGCTAGTCAAGAGCTGCCTCCTTCAGAGTCTGTCTTGGTAGGAATACCCTGCTGAGCCAAACTGCTCCTCCTGACATTGTTAACAGTATTAAGGATAACTAATGCAGTGCTCAGGGAGGTATGTTAGGCCATTCCATTACACAGCAGCAGCCTTCTGGTGGGGAGGTTATTTCACTTGTGCAATTTAACAGGAATTGGACTGCCATAACAGACTTGATACTAGGCTATCACCTTTTAAAGGATGTTTTAGATGTATCTTGAGGCGAGGACACGTCACCCAATGATAAACTGTCAGCAGAAAACAACACATCACAGAAAGTAGTAATGGAAATTCTGTCCTTAAGTGGCAAACATAAGGTCCATTTGCTTTGCTTTTATTCTAGAGAGAGACAACAAACCTGGCTGAAAGGTCAGTCAGGTCTATAGGGTTACTTGTTCAACAAGCAACAACAATTCTGTCAATTTACCACAAAACATCTCTTTCCCAAGAAGGCTGGTATTTTTCTCCTTAGAGTCTTCCTTCCACAAGGAACCTTTTTCAACTGGAACCCATCAAAAAAACCACCTCTTTTCCAAAAAGCTTTGTCATCTCCAAGATGAGTTTCAGAATATATACAGTACACTGGTCTCTGAATACATTATTTGCTAATGTCAGATAGCATTTCTGCTAAAGAGATGGGCAGGTGTAGGACATAAGGCTCATTATTTAAATGTTTAAATGTAATAACAAAGCGTTGCCATGCCTTTGAGCTTTTCTCTCGGAAAAATTCTGAATAAATCAGGGAAGGGCACAACTTGCTGCTTTGCAGGAGAATGCTCCCCAGCAGGAAAGTGTTTCATCAGTGCTGAGCACCACAGCAGTTCTCAGGATCACAGGCAGCAGCTGTGAGGAGGACCAGTGTTGGTGAGATGAATGTTTGACTGACAAGCCAAACAGCTCACACTGGAGCAAACTGCCAGGTGTTACAGAAGAGCAGAACTCACTCCTCACCAGCCTCACCTCCAGCTACAAGGGACTTTATGCTGCAGAAAGGGGTTATAAAGGTGGTCTGGGTTCCTGGGAGGAGCCCTGCAAGATTTGTGGGAAGAGTCTCCAAGGGATTACCTGCCCTGATAATTAACCACCACAGCATGGGAGGAGTTTCAGGCTTGCTGTGGAAAGATTTCCACAGGTGCTTCAGTGATCTCGAGTAAGTAGAGTCTGATTTTCCTCTCAGCCTAAAAATAACATTTTCTGCTGCTTCATGTTCCATCACATGTTGGACACTGCCTCAATACTTGCTCAGAGGCAAAAGTATTAAAAACATTACATCTGTAATATTTTTATATCCCTCCATTGCAGAATCTTTTATCAGAATCTTATCCTAGGGTGAAAGACTTTTAACATAGCTGTGCCCCTGTGTTAGTATACAGTAAATTAAAAATTTCTGATTTAGTTTTAGGTCCTATTCTAAATTACAAGCCAGGATATAAAATAATTATATTACCTTGTGTTTCCCTCAAATGTGATTTTTCAGCTCAAATCAGCAACATAAATTGGAAACTCTGTAAGAAACATGAAAAATGCAAGTATCAAGTATGATAATTTACTTCACATTTGTCAGATCACTATGTCACAAATATGAACCAATTTCCAACGCCAAAGAATATCAGAATTTATGTGTTCTAAAAATGATACCATAAAGAAGCTCCAAAACATTCCCTTCATCCTTGGTGTAGAGGCATCTCCTTCCAAACATCCAAGACTACATTGTTTGTAGCTGTGAATGGGAGATGCAGCCATGCCTCCTCCTCATAGTTCTGTGCTTTGACTCTGTAAGTCTTCTGGAGTGAAAGGGAAGCCCTTCTCCCTGTACTTCCTTCTGCAGGCACATGTTGGGCACATAAAGTCTGAGAGAGGCACAGCTCCCCTTATATGGGCTGCTGCTGAAGGCTGTGCTACCTGCAAAGCTGGGAAAATCTCAGAAATGTGATGATACAGTCAGTTTTGTTTGCAGGGAGTGCTCACAGTGACACCCACCCCTCTCCATCACAACCTTTTTAAATAGCAAAGCATTAACAGATCAGCCAGAGGCAGAACATATGGTTTGGACAGATGTGCCTAAAAGGAATGGATGAATTCTTTGTATCTGAGATTCTGCCTAATTAGTCTGGGGCTGCTCAACATATAGACAAAACTCTGTTTTGGGAAAATATGGCATTCATTTTCAGACACCAAATAATAATAAAAAACATTGGTTATGTTCCTGG
>VWYI01047345.1:153211-194883 GCA_013399455.1 Anthoscopus minutus
AAAGGTGGTGTGATTTATCCCAGCTTATTGTGATTTCTGCTTAGGCTTCTCTTTGGAACCACGAAGTCCACAATAACCACATACAGACTACATGTGTGACTGGATGCAAGTAAGCTTTGTTCATGTTCCTGAAATTCTGAAAATGGGAGTTCCAGTAAATCACACCTCTGGATAAATCAAAACAGAGCAGCTAGACAAATATTTAGCCAGATTTTTTATTAGGGCTCTGTGGAATTACATATGCAACAACTACCACAGAGCATGATTGATATTATGATCCCTAGGGCCAAATGAATCCACTGAGATGGCAGATTTGAGGCAGAGACCTGGTTCAGTGTTACAGCACCCAGGTGATGTTTACAAAGGCAGACAATTCCTTCTTTACATGCAGGTGCATTTTCAGTTCAGTCAAGTGTGTGGTAATCAGAACTGACAGCTTTAAAAATACTGACATTCTGTTGTACATATTAGAGTTAATGTATTTGATGTCAAGTGTTTACAGTTTTATGTATCTTCATTGTGGCTATGTCATAATCCCTGCTTAAAGGATACTTGATCTAAATCCTGCTACTTTGGGGAATAATGTATCATTATTATGCTTGTTTTATTAAAGTCCTCTAGATATTTGTTTACCTCATTAATATATTTCACTGCACATCAATACAGATTGCCCCCTATTAGTTTAGCCATGCAATATAATTAGATTAGTCTTGTCTCAAACAGAATAGTGTTTCTAAGCAGGGATATGGTGAGTTTCCCAAGTCTGGGCATATCTCAGTATATCTCAGACAGTCATTTCTTTCTTAAAGTCCTGCTTACTACTTGGGTGAATCTTTGTGTATGGTGTCTTACCTGAAAATTTTTATTACTGAGCTCTGATGTGCCTACTTCATTATCATATTTTGTTCTGCTGACTAAATCTTAGTCATAGGGAATAATTTGTCTAGAGATGAACATAAAGATTTGCTTTGCCTACAGCTACATATTGCGTTTGAAGGTCAGAAGCCAAGGAGTTACATTTCCCATTTAACATTCAGGCTGACCCTTTCAAATAATCCTCAGTGATTTCCATTTGCACAATTGTCAATACAAGTTTTTATTTCTGAAGCTTTACAATGGCAGTGGCATTTTGGCCCTGATTTTTATACATTATAGGCAAACTAAGAAAAAATGGAAAATGAAATATCCTAAACCATACAAGTTTGTTCCACAAATCACCTTGGTTTTCCAGATTTGCAACACTGAAAATCTGAGTGATGAAAACTTCACTTTCTCAGTAATTACTGGACAAGGGCACTCTCCATGGTGGGTGCTGGTGTTGTGTGCCTTGGGTCAAGTTTGGAAAAGAAATTCTGCCCCTGAGACTACTGGAATGAGAAAAAGGGAGTAGTTTAAAATACTTAGTGTTTTCTTTGTGTATGGTTTTATATTTTCTCTTTCACATTTCTTCTTAAGCATGAAGCCAGCATCCTGTAGATTTGCTTGGCCCACAAAGAAGGAAGGACATGCCATGAATTATGTCCTACGAACACAGGATCCTACATTCAGTGCTAGAATTCTGTTTTTCAGATCACAGATGCCCATTAGGGTTGTTTTTATTTTGTACAATACTGAGAATAAACACATTTAAAAATTCTGACTTTGCTTTCTGATTTATTTGGACATGATAGCATTTGACTTAATTTCATATGAAAAATATGCATTGATATAAAATAATTTAAATTTAAATCAGTACTATAACTGCTACTTAATGATAATTGAAATGTCCTATTATTTACATCAAAGTAGATATTTTATTATAATTAAACAGCTTAACATTTTTATGTGAAACTGATATTTGCTAAATTACAGTAGGAAATTCCAACTGCTATATCACATTATAATATTTTGGTACCAGTAATGAATATTGATTGTACATAAATAACTTCAGATATGTAATGGAGAACATGATAAATAGAGTTTCATATGTTAATTTTTTGTGAAATTTATTTAATCTGACCAAAATTTTCTGATCATTTTTGTACCACTGACTTCCACTGAAAGCTCTGCTTTGTTATGAAGCTTTCCAGAAAACAAAAGGATCTGAAATCCTTTCTTTTTTCTTGCAGATGTGCAATGGTTTAGAGCAGCCCAGGAAGCAGCAGCGTTCAGACCTCAATGGCCCAGTTGACAATAACAATCCCCCTGAGGTAAGTACCTGGGGCTGCCAGTTGTGCTGCCTGGCTTCCTACAGCCAGGCTTCCAGCAGGGAAAGCAGCCCTCACACTGTCAGGCTTCTCACACTCACAAACCTAGGCTCCTTTTCTTTTCCTGAACTGACAATACCATATCTGCCTACTCTGAAAAGGCTTTGAACTACACCCGTAAATTTTTGCTGCCTCATTAATTTTATGTAACTGTCTATGGCATGTACTCAAGCCTAAAATTTTCTGATGACATGCAGAGTAGGGAGAACACTTTAAAAATCTCTTTTTGGATTATTGGAGTGCAAAAGTGGCATCCAAAAGAAATTGTGTTCTGCTTTGATTCCTCCCCCACCCTCTCACAATATAAGTTCTGGGTTAGTCAGCTGTGAAGAGATACAGTGATAGACAGACCTGCTCTTATCACTGAAGACTGGAGCAGAGAAGACATCTGAGAATGCAGAATGAGTTGTGCTTGGGGCTAGACACAAGGAAATGAAACTGAGACTTAAAAGCAAAAGTCTCTTATCTCAAAACCATAACATATTTAGCCTGTAGCCTGTTATACTAACAAGAGGCACATTTCTAAAGCCTTTTCCCATAATGGAGAAATCAGCCTCTTTCCTGGAAATGGGAATGACTGAGGACCTGGCAAAAGACAAAGAATGGAAGGACTGTATCTGTCCATTGAGACTAAGGACAGTAGCCTAAGAAGAGCATTGTTATGGTCCCTGCTAAGATTAAGTGTAATTCTATGTACTGAGCAGTCAGGGACAATTCTTTTCATTCACTGACCCAGAATCTTGCTTTGTAAAACATTGCTAAACGTTCTTTATTGGAAATTTGGGATATCACTAATGGGCTATGTGATCTAGTAGGCAGCTGATTGTATTGGGAACTGGCAGTTTGTATTGTTCATTTGATATCTGACTTCCTAGGCCATTTTCATGGTCTTCCCCATGCCTCCCTTATTTTTTTGTCTGGTGGGACCTTAAAATACTTCGACTCCTGAGTACAGAGCACTGTGTAACAGGTTGGGTTAATGACTGTGATGTTGTGTGCTAAACAGGGCCTATGTGACACTGGTCAGCTGTTTAAATATAATAACAAATCAATTAATTGTGTGAAAGTTATTTTGTTACAGCTATACCGTTTTTATTTCTCAACAGACAAAGAAAGTGTCTTCCTTTCCAAGTTTTGTTGATGGTAAGTTTGACATCATCCACAGTTAAAGTAGGATGAAGTCAGAGCAAATACTTTAGTAAATATAAAAGATCACAGTTGTAAAAACCAGTCAAACCCAAGAGAACACAGATGAGAAGTTTAAGTATGAAAGTATTTAACATTTTCACCTTCCTTATGGCAATAGGAGCCTAGTGGTGATAAAAAGGAGGAACAGGTAGAGATCCCAGAAGTATTCAGGTGAAAATGAAGAATGGCTACAAATTTGGAAGGTTTTTAATAGGGTGTAACAGTGGGCTCCAGCAGGAGATTTATGAACATGTAAGAGCACTGTGTTCTTCAGAGCCCATTATTGCACTCTGGGAACCTCAGCTGTCAGCACAAATGGAAGGGTTCTCCTGAACTGACCAAACAATGGTAATCCAACCCTCTGTTCAGGAGAGCAAAGCTTTCACATGTTTCTTCAGTCTCTTCTGCAGTGCTATTACATATATTCTGTTTGAAGAAAAGTAAGTCAATTTGTTAACACGAGCAGGTGAACAGAAATAAAACAGGATCGTACTGAAAAACATTATTATTCTCTGATTCACAGACAGCTGAAGAACTTTTTATAGGGAAAATGTACACAGCTCTTCCTGCAAAGAAAATGACTATGCCATAAAGTTAGAAAAGACAGTAAGACACTTTCAAGACACTGATACCTTAGATCTTCCATGAACACACACAATAGAAGCCTTAAAAGAATGTGAAAAACTTAATTTCTAATGCCATTTTCAACTCGGGGAAAACTTAATGCAATTTAGAATAATATTAGGATGTCCAACACATTTTTCTTTTATTCCCTGATCTCACCATCTTGACAAGCATTTTCTGTTTCAGTAATTTATTTAAAGAACTAGAACAAACGGAAAGTTCAAAGCCCATCCCTTCAGGTTGACATCTGAGGGATATTACATGGAACACTTGGCATGTACTGGCTAACAGGCCCTAAATAGAGGTACATTTAAATGCATTCCCTGAGGGTGGCAGAGACAAGAAAGCAAGCTGATGCTTTGTAATAAGCATCTGCTGATTGTACAGTGGACAAGCATAAAGTAAGGTCAGAATGCACAGAACTTTAAAGCAGGCAAGACAATTCCACCCTCACGGTGCTGCAGATACAACTGCACATTTTCATTTTACTGGGATAAAAAGGTTATGTCTTTTTCTTTACATACCAGTCAGCTCACTAGGCTGCTGGAAAGGGGTCAGGATACCCTTTACATAATATAATACCTTTTTTAGTTCAGTCATTTTGCTTGCTCTGATTTTTTCTGTAGTGACACAGTATGTGAGGGTAAGCTTTCTATTAAGCTTTTTCTATTCCAGGTATTATATGGCATTGTCTAATACAAATAAATACATGGCTCACTAGGAGCTTATGATAGCTTACATGACTGCTCTCTGAACTCAGAAAAAAACAGTTTTAATTATTAATTTGTATGTAGAGTCCCAAAAAGTACAGGACCCTTCTGACCCTTCTGCACATAAGAGAAGATTCTGCCAGCTAACACTGCTGTTGTTCCCTGAGCTTTGACAGCAATACCACAACCATATTCTGGTTATATTCCTATTCAGTTTTAAAGCACTTTCAGCATGACTTTAACTACAGTAGCTACATCTATGTTTCTATTGATATATAATATTTTTCATATGCAATGTTAACATTAAAAATATTTTTTAATCTATCATATGTAGATGTCTTTTGCTGTTAGAATTGTTTCAGTACCACTACATGCTTGTAGGAGTAATTAGTTCCATGTTCAGAGTTCTGGCTTTTCTGCACTCTGTCTAACCACCATAAATCTTATTCCCTTATACTGTAACATGCTTAATGAAGTAAAGAAGTCAGTCAGAAAATGGGACTTGTAGATAGACATTCTGGAAGGTGACTTATGCCCTTGTGTCCATCTACTCCTTATGGAAAATCTGCTGCAGTGCCACACATCCCAAGGTCTCAGTGGAGTCTGATAGTTCAGCAAGAACTTCTGTGCTCAGAGTGCAGTCTCCTAAATACTGTCTGAATCCTTGGCTTACATGATGTAGATATAAAATTGCATTCCTAACAGATTAATTAATTCAGCTATGCTAAATTATAGATTTTTTTTGATTGAGAATTTTTTTTGTATTTTATGAATACAAGCGTTAATTAAAAATGTTTGGACCTGTTCTACTTAGTCTAGAAATATCTTTATACTTGTTACATTAGTAGATCAGCAGAAAACCAAGGAATCTCTATTGCCTGGACAAGCACAGAAATTTGAAGTTAGATTTTTCAGAAGTAGTTATCTAATGTTAAAGAATTATTAAGCAATATTCCACATAAATTCCAATCTTTGCTCACATCAAACCAACCTTTACCTGTTTGAAACCTGTTCCTTCTTCCCTTCCTCATTAGTAAGCCTTTACACATGCTTGCAGTCAAGGGCATGCCTAAGTGCTCTGATGAGCTGGGACCTCAGCCAAGTTTGTGTTTTTGCATTATTTAAAGAAGAGATAAGAGAGGAAAACACCCAGGTGACCCAGTTTGTCCCTGAGAATTTTTAGCACCATTCCTTCCTTCCAAGACATGCCTTGTTTACCTGACAGTTGCTTACATTGCCATTGCTTTCATGATGGGAAATGTATATTGGATTTTTTTTGTCTTTTTGTCTATATTACCTACTGCTGTAAGCATTTTCTGCTTGCTGTTGTGCTGTTGATTTATGCATGATGTAGCTGACTTTGTTGCTACTACAATGATTCTGCAAAAGATCATTTTTTAAAGCTATGAAGAGACAATGCAATGACATCCCACCAAAAAAGCCCCAGTCTTTAAGGAATCCAAATAAATAACATTAGGATTATAAAATTGATTAAAACCCTAGATTATTTCCATGCTCAATAATTTGTTCATACAAGTTAGTTAAAAACACCATAGCTGTCACAAACAACCAAGACACAAGAAGAAGTGGTTGTTTCCTTTTGTAGCATCCATAGATTGCACAGACCCCAAAGATACCCTGGGCATTTTACTCAACGTGGTAATGACTGTATGAGAATTTGCACAAAGAATTGCAGTTTTACTTGTTCTTCATAAACAAACATTTCAAGAAAATTAATCTAAATTATCTACTAAGGGAGTTTACTTAAACTGATTTAAACATGTGGGTTAGCCTATTTCAGAGTTAAAGCAATCTTGATTCAATTTAGCCTCATTTACTTAGTCCTAAGTGAATGAAAGAAAACAAAATTAAAGCTACTTTAATTTTGAGTGAGCGTGTTGATGCAGCTACCTAATGAAGTTTTGCTACCTTAACATTAAATTCACGTAGTAAATTAATTTCCCTCTCTGCTGCCCTTGAAACAAGATGTTAATATCATGCAACATTACTATTTTGTTGCATGATGGAAGAAGTATAGATATATGAGACCAAGTTTTATACCTGAAAAGACAAATGAATAACACCATCAGAAGAGGCACCATACAAAATATGCCATCCATCTGCTGAAAAACATACTGGTACAGAGATGTAAGCAAAGAGAAGCAGTGATACAGGAGCAGAGTTCTTGTGGAATTTTCATTTTCTTTGCTTTCTTTTAGAGAATTAAGGCTTCAAGGACAAGGATTTTCTTTTTTTTAATATATCGACAGTCTTGGCCTTTATGAAGAGTTTCAGTGACTGCTAAATTACTGGCTTCTCAAGGATATCTCTGAGGGTTTTCATACCTCTAGTGGAGATTGTCAAGATGTTTTTTTACGCTTTCCCACTACTTAAAAATTTTAAATTCCACAGAATTCTATTCTGAGTTATAATGGAGATCTAATCCATTACTGGATTTGTACAGAGGTGAGCTAAATCAAATGTGTCCTTCAGTATATAATTATTCTTTTGAAGATTAAAACTATGGTGTTCAGTAGCAAACTGAATAAGTCCAATTTGTGTAAGCATTGTTAGTTAATCTCAGGTCTCTGAAGAGTACAGGACTGGTATAAATATGTATCTACATGGTTATATACCTTGAGTACTGAATTACAAAGACTGTGGGTTTTTGCTGGGAGTTGAGATTTCTGACAGAAGGATTTGAAATCTGCAGGGATGAATAAGTGTCAACACCACTGCCTAAAGAGGAAAGTCTATCCTTTTTAATCAGTTGGAAGACTTTTGGTAAATTAGAATGGGAATACAAAAGATAGGAAAGCTCGCTAAAAGATGTATGTGTAAACTATTTCAGTACATTTAATCAGTATAGCATGCTATATATTTTTTTCTTTTCCACATAATCTATATTGACCTGATTATAAATAAATTGAACACTGAACAATAAACCTTTTTTTAAAATTAACTTTCCCTTGAAAGATTTTTATACTTTTAAAAAATGCATTAGAAGGTCATCAGGTACATCTAGCTCAAAGCACATTTCTTTTATAAAACTGTTGAGGAATAAAAAATGTTCACTATCAAGAGATTTCAGCCAAACTCTGGAATGACTGTTCTTTACTGTCAATCTAATCAAGTTGGATGTAAGGCTTAACAGCTGAATAAAGAGGATGGTGAGCACAGTCCCAGTATTAGAAAGGTTGTTCAAGCCTCAAATATCCTTTATTCAATTTCTCATCTCCCCACTCCTTAGAAAGGCAGTAACTGTAAACGCCTCCTGTCAGTTCCAGGACCTTGTGAACCTGAGGACCTCATTGATGGAATCATCTTTGCAGCCAATTACTTGGGCTCCACCCAGCTGCTGTCTGAGCGCAACCCTTCCAAAAACATCCGAATGATGCAGGCCCAGGAGGCAGTGAGCCGTGTCAAGGTAGGGGATCTTTATGGCTTGTAGAATACTCTCTGTTCCTTTAACAGCTGATCCCTGACTGCTGCAGCATCTGCAGCCTCAAACCTCTCCTGAGGGGCAGTTAGGTAAGTATAGATCAGTATTGTAAATAGCATTAGTTTACAGTGCTTGCTGTAAAAATACACACAGCAAAATGGAAATTATTCCATTTGGAGGCTGTTTAACAAATTTAAGTATGAGAGACAAATTGCAGATTGCAATTAGAAAATATTCCAGTGGCAAAGCACTGGGATATTTGTTTGACTGCGGTTTTACTCTTCTGTTATTACTTCCTTTATCTTACTACAAATTGAGAAAATTAGTCTCAGTATTATTACTTATATGATGATTTTTTAAGGACAAGAATATTAATTGCTATTCTGTTTGGATTTGATCTTATTTACAGTGAACAATTTCTTTGTAAATCACAGACTGCTTCATAAAGCTGTGTAAAGAAAATAGTTTTTTGGTTAAGAATCTACATAGGAGATTTTTATTTTAGAAGTTATTTTACCTCTGCTGTAAATATCTCATCTGAATAAACACACTGTTAGAGGCAGATTTAAATGCTAGAAGTATGTGCATAGTCAATGAATTATTTAATTCCTAAAATTTGCACGGTTTTGAAGGAAACTGTTTTGGAAAGACCACTTAAAAGAGATTGTCATGACTGATGATTGATTTAGCATTTAGAAAGAAATGGCATGCAAGAAAGGTCCAGTTCTTAAACTTTCCAAACCTTTCTGTTTCTATTTAGCATATTGTGGTATCTCAAGCTACAGTAAGAAATTGTTGATTGCAATTAACTCCCTAAAAATTGTTTCATGTATTAATACCAACCCCTATCTGTTGGGGTACTTGAGTACTCTAGACAATTATGGCAGGGAGCTTGAGCTGTGTCTTTTTCATCAGTTACATGTAGATGTGTGATGGACATGGAGACAAAACCTTGGGTTTAAGATACATGTGCTGCCATTTTTGACTGCTGTAAATTTGGTAGGATAAGTGTTGGGAGCAGCAAATAACAGACAACACTTTGGTACCAATTCCTTTGTAATCAATTGTCAACACATATAATGCCATGAAATCCAATTATGCTTGATAACTGCATAAGGTATAAACAAATCTTTCTCTCTTGCACATTCTTCCCCCACTGCTCCCAGTTTTTTAATTTTCAGCAGTCTGGATTCACAGTCAAAGTTTCCCTGACTTCCCACACTGTCTTTTCTCTTTCCCTGTGTGTACATCTGTCTGCATTCTTTTTTTTATGCTACTCCTCAGAGGATGCAAAAGGCGGCTAAAATCAAGAAAAAAGCGGTGTGTAAACTGTTTTTCTTGAATGCTAATGTTTACTTACATTTTTGTTGTCCTTGTTTTCCATGGAGTGTCATGTCTTTCATTACAGAGCCTCATAAAGTTGTCATTTTGGTTTCTTCTTTGTTCTGCAGTAGAATAGTGAATGGAGTAAAATGAACTCATTTTCTTCATTGTTCATTTGCTGGAGTGTCTGTCTGCTGCCCTTCTCCTTTGAATACCTGTGATTTGTTTACTCCAGATGTACAGCCATTGTTATATGGGAGGTGTTTTTGAATGTAATGCTTATTTTGATTTTACTAACCAAAGCAGTAAGACATACTTCCTGTGCCTGTGACTTACTGTATATTTATTAAATGATTGTTGATATTTAAAACCAAAATAAATTCACCACATAGTAGCTGGAACAATTCATACAGGAAACATTGCACTCAGTTAAAAACAATACTTCAGATAACTAAATACAGTTGACAAAAATACCACCATAAGGATGGAAGCAATACAAGTAGTCTCTGCCAAAGTATGTGGTCGTTTTGTATTTTACTGGAAGATAATTTGAATAAAATTAATCTAAATGAATTATAGACATAGCCAAGCCATTATAACTCAAAAAAAGATTAGCAAATACATCATTCCCATCATGAGCCAGTGTTTGACCTGGAGACTGGTGTCTGTGTTTAGCCTAGGCTGAGACAATCTGTGGCCATCTTATTCTGATGCTGCCATGGGTGCTGCTCAGCACCAGCTGCAGGGGTGCCCTGTGGCCAAGCAGCCTGGAGGAATCCATATGTTCCTGCTGGACTAGAGAGTTAGGGAAGCTCTTAGACAATGCTTCAGTGAGAGGTAGCAGCTGCTTTGTCATCTCTTCTCCTGTTTTCTCAAGTGGGCACAGCCAGGACTCACACTGGCGTGGTGTTACATCAGGATCCCTCTTGCTCTATGGCTATGTCCCCTGATGGGGTATGGAAGTGTTTCCCTAGTGAGCAGTGCTCAGAACCTGAGGTCTGAAAGTCCCCTTATGGCTTCCTGTGATATGAGAGAAACATTAGTTCAGTGCTCGGTTCTTTATTTTCTAGGAAAAAGACAAAAGGCTGAAAAAAATGTCCTAAACCCTAGCACAGTACTGATCATCAGTTTGCACTTTTTTATGTGAGCTCACTGGAAGTGGCAAGGGCTAAACAGCTGATGGGAACTAAGTCACCTTCACAGTTCTCCTACTTTCTTAAGTCTGGTGCCTCGAGTACTGAAATGCATCAGTGAGAAAGTGAGGAAAAAACAGCTCTACTTTTTCTCCTGTTTTGGCTATAAATAGAGAATTTTAATATTTGAGCTGTCAATCCTACAGGCTCCACAAATTCCCTCTTACTCAGAAGATCAGAGTAGGCTTCACTCTGTCTATGCAATAAATGTACTCTTTGCATGTCTTTAGAAACACCTTTGAATAGCCAGCTCTGTAATGGTTTAAAGTGCAGTTGCCTCACATCACATTATGCTTGAAGCAGTCAGTGAATTTGTCATTTTGAAAGTTAAAAATCCCCTTGTAACAAAGCATCTGTCTTTTAGACCTCAGAGGGAGATTCCCAGGCCTTGACTGAAGTGGATCTGTTCATCTCCACACAGAGAATCAAAGTTCTAAATGCAGACACACAGGTAAGTTGGCTTTAAACTATTGGAGAATAATGTCGAGTTAGAATAATGTGTGCTCTTATACAATTAGTGGGGCATTTTATTGAACCTGGATAAATTCAGGTATTCAGAATATTCAGAAAGAGCTCCTAATGTTATTTGCCAGTATAATAAGACTGACACCTGTTTTGCTTATTTGATGTATTGGAAGATATGTTGCTATAATTGAGCTATAATTCAATTCAATTCAGTTTAAAAAAAGATTCAAAAGCCTTTTAAAATGCATGTACACCACTCTCCTGGAACAGCTTCAGAACCCCAGATTTACAGTCCAACAGGGAAGTAATTTACTGCTTTGAGTAAGCCATTCATATCCTGCCTTTTTAACATTTAATCTCGTATTTTTTCCATAAATCACATTGAGCCACTGTCCTCTTGCCTAAGGTAAATAGTCAGTCATTCATATCACAGATATATACATCTGGAGAGCACAGCAATGATCAGCCTCATCTTCTAGAAATGCTTGTATATTCAACCAGATCTTGATAAAAAGGAGTTTTTGAGGAATTTACAACTAAATACATATAATTTATACATGCATCCCAATATTTAGTAATCTCACAAGATCTCTTAACTTTGATCATACTTATAGGAAGTCTTCAAATTTTCAGTCTTATTAGAGGCTTTGAAAAAGGCAATTTTAGCAAAGTTTTGTCAGAAGTAAATCATGTCAAGTCAATTGTTTTCTTTTTTTAGGGGATATACATATAGCACAGAAGCAGCATGTCATCTCTTTACTTAGATAAGGCTTTAATATCACATAATATTTTCCAGATTATATGATCTAGATATGTATCTAGAGATAGAAGCAGGCTTATAAAAACTTCAGAGTGTAGTTATGTCTCATATATTGCCATCTATGTGGCACCCACAAATCATCCTGAAACTGCTTTTTATTCATCATAAGCAATTCATCTGCTAGTTGTGGCCCAGCCTTTTCTTGACCTCATGGTAACAATGCATCATCCAGAGATTATATTATCAAAGCTGATAACTACTTTCTACATAATTGTCAGTGTAAAGATATCTACAGTTACTGATAAATGAACAGCTACAGTTTAGAGTTGGAATGTGTGGCAGTTAACAGGTACAGTGTCTTTGTTGGGTAAGGATTAGTCTTAGTGGAAGCCACTCTCTTTTAAATAGTTCAGCAATTCAGCTGAACACCAATCTTTCTAAAAATAAAAAGGGCTACTTGCTTTGAAGTAGCCAATAAAGAATGTCAAAGGAACGGACATCTTACTCTTCTGATCCCCTGGGATTTGTTGAGATGCAAAATCTCCATCGTGAGTGGTGTGTAATGTCTGAGCTGTTCAACCAGATGAAAATAGTAACAGTGGAAATTGTTCTAATTCCAAGCTCTTTAGTGTTTGCTCTGGGATCTTTGTTGTGTTTTTTGTTGGTTTGGTTTTGTTTGGTTTTTTTAATTACAGTGTGTCTTTCAGAGAGCTATAACAGAATTGTTCCCATGACTTTGTAGCATTTTTGGCTTGGTAACACTTTCCAGTGCTAGTGAAGTTCCTGGCTGGTGTAATTACCATGGGTCTATTTCAGTTGGGGCAGCTGGCAGAGACAATCTGTACTTTCATGGCTTTATCAATTACATAAACCCTATTTCTGCAGTATGCCATGTGTTTTAATCAATCTGTAGTGTTGTATAGCTCACGTGAGGTAACAGCTGAATGAAAATGTAAAACTCCCATTCAGAAAATGACATGCAGCAAGGTTCAAAATGTTGGGCAGCACCAGTCAGGTGCATTCCCAGGCTGGAAGAGAGGCAGCAGTAGTGATTCTGTTGCCCTGAACAGCCCTAGGAAATGGCATCCTTGCCACTTTCTGGTTGCTTCTGTGTTTAATTGCTGAATACATTCAGCCCAGGTCAAGCACCTGTTTAGCAGAAATGAAGTAGGACCATCTTATGTTTGGCCATGTGTCTTGTTGATAGTTCTTCCCTGTGCCACAGCTTTGTGAGGTTGCACTCAGTGCTCCAAATCAGCAGAAGCCACAGCAGCTTCTCCCAGCTTCTTGCTCAGTCAGTGAAGAGAAGCTGGGCGTGAAGCAACTGGGAAAATGAAGGAAGAAAAACAAAGATACAGGGCTCACAAATGTGTATGAGCAGAGCCTCTGGTGCATGATCAGCTCCATAAAATCACCTGACTCATTAGGCTGTCTAATTCACACTCCCACAGGACTACAGCACTTTAAACCTTGGATGAATGCTTAGGTTTTTCCCTTCGGCTGTTCTTTGGGTTTCAAGAGAAACAGCAAACAAGATTCTAAAAGAATTCCATGAAAAGGAAGGGATAGTCTGGAGAAAGGGCAATCTAGACAGGAGAAGAGAACAATGGTTTCAGAAAAGCCTGAGAGGCTAAATTTCTAAGGACAAATATAAGGACAACAAGGATGGAATGGATGGGACTAGAAAAGGGATAAGGGAAAGAACAGACAGGCAAAGCGGCAGAGATGGAATGATTTATGGGAAAGTAATAAAGGAGAGGGGTGAAAAAGAGGTATTGGTAATGGAAAATTGAGTGCAATGGAATATGGAGAGAGAAAGGAAAAAGTCAAGTCACAAGTAAGTAAAAAGTAAACTCATGTTTACAGTCACTAGATAGTATTTGCCTTATTCTTAATAGGAAAAATGTGGGAGGGATGGGGGGAATGGTTGATTTTACCCCTCCAAAGGGAAAATAGAAAAACCCAAACCCTTTGAGTAACCTCTGTGTGATGCAGAAAGCCTTTCTTGGCAGGTGAGATGAAATGCCTTCATTTTCCCAATGCATTCACTCTTGTGCACACTGCATGTATGATTACATCCTTACACAATACTTGGTGCACACGGCTGAAAAGCAATTATCTCTGCAGAGCTCCCAACATCCTGCTGAGAGATGTCCATTATAAAACATTTCTCCATTCTGACAGATGTGCTGTAAATCCTCCTGAGCCCCTGCAGCGCTTAGAGATACTCCCCAAACCACCTCTTAACCATCATTACTTTTCATAGGTTAGGGATAAGCATTATTTCAAGCCTGAGAAGAATCATTACAATAATTTTATGGGCAGTGATTATCTTCAGCAAGACAAGTTCTAAGAAACAATGATAATTTATATTTTGTCTGTCAAGTTAAATTGTACCGAAATTCTTAAAATAATTACACTTGTTGACTTGAAGAACAAGACTTCTTCCTTAGCCCTTAGAAAATTGTTCAACTAATACTAAACTAGTTGCAAGCTGTTTACATAAAGAATGCTGCTGCTTATATAAATTATTAAAATTGTGAATTATCTTGTACCACTTTTTTTTGTTCCAATTAGGATGGAGTTTGGTTGATGCTTTTAGCTGTTCAGGGTGAGGGACAGGGACAGTCAGGACATATCCTCAACTAGTTTGATCAGTACAACCATTACACTTCTGGTTGTTTGAACAATAGATAAAAGCCTGGAAAAATCCAAATTGACCAGTGACCTCAGCCAGAAGCAGTTTTCAGATGTGCCCTTTCTAGTTCTTTAAGAACAGCTCATCCT
The DNA here is from genome assembly GCA_013399455.1 of Anthoscopus minutus. Classification (NCBI taxonomy): domain Eukaryota; kingdom Metazoa; phylum Chordata; class Aves; order Passeriformes; family Paridae; genus Anthoscopus; species Anthoscopus minutus. The sequence goes on from VWYI01047345.1 coordinate 167,950, forward strand.
AACAACAGCAAAATAATGAAAGAACATAATTTTCCAACAGCATGAAAATAATTGTAAAACAGTAGCATAGCTCTTCATTCTTGCTTTACAGTAGCAACCATGCTGTATTTGCTCAGGCAACACTTCCATTGAAACCAACGTCTTGAAAGCCACTGTGCTTCCCTTGGGAATTGGGGCCCATTGACTATGGAGGGAATATCCTGTCTGGGCCTATAGGAAGCCCAAGCTTCTGTAGCTTTTGTCTTTCTCAAGCAGCAGGCTGTCAAGGAGAGGGCAGATGCAGTATTTGTAGGAGAGCAGCAGGCATGGAGAAGTGCTTTGTTTGTCCTTGCTTTGTGCAGGAAACAATGATGGACCATGCGCTGCGCACCATCTCCTACATCGCTGACATCGGGAACATCGTGGTGCTGATGGCGCGGCGCCGCATGCCCAGATCTGCCTCCCAGGACTGCATTGAAACCACTCCTGGTGCCCAGGAGGGCAAGAAGCAGTACAAAATGATCTGCCATGTCTTTGAATCTGAGGATGTAAGTAAATGGAATCAATTTATTTAAACAACATAGATCGTGTAGAGATAACAGAAGTCAATGGCCATACATACAAATGGGCAAAATTAACCTGTGGGATATCAAAATGATCATACATCCTGGATTATATCATTTAGTCCAGTGGGCTGGCACAAAATGACACATATGTGCCTCCAGGCACTTGGAATGACATGGAACCATTCTGGACCTCTTTTCAGCTGAAGCTAAGTTGCTTCTACTGCCTTGGCAGGGCTGCACAAGGCTGCCCTCTTCCCAGTCCTGGTTCCCTGGGACTCCTGACCTGTAGTTGTATGTACTCTCAAACATGCCACTTTGGTGTTTAGGAACACATTCAGCTGTTTATTTTTCAGTTCTCTTTTTACATCCCTAGCAAAGATTACAAATTTTTATACAGAATCATGGAGTTCTGTCCATCTCTGCTGTACATCCTGTTTCACTGTTGTGAAAAGTGCTGATGTGCTATCCCATACCTCTTGTGACAGAAGAAGATAATCTTGCTTACTGCTGTTGTATATCCAGGATTGGGATTGTAGTGAATTAGGTACTTGTGTCTGAAGTGGCAGAGCAAGGGACTTCAACCTAAAACATTGATGGAAAAATATACCAAGCCAGTAAAACAGAAAAAGCAAAATTCATTGTCTGTTTCTAACTTTACAGTAAGACGAAGTACTAACTATTTCTCATCACTGTTATAGGAATAATAGATATAATTTCTAGGTATATGTTTAGATATCAATTAAAAATAATGGAGTTCTTTGGATCAGATAGACATAACTCAGAGGTTGCATATATTTTGAGCTAAGCCATCCATTCTCATTATTTTAAAGCAATTAAGTCTGTGAAGGAGAAATGCCATTGTCTATAGGTTAGAGTGCTAGACTGGGGTTGTTCTGAGACCGCTCAGCTCTGTCACAGCTTTGTTTGGGTGACCTTTTCAAGCAACTTAATTACATTATCTCTAAGTTGTGCATAATGCTGAAGGCTTTCATAAACATTCATAAGACCTCAGAGATAGAGGTGAAATTAAGATGTGAGAACTGGCTGTTACTGGCAGCAATAGAATATGAATAGAGCATGACATCCGGAGATGTTGGTTTTGGGAATGCAGAATGAAGGCAAAAGCAGAGGATGAACTACAGAGAAAGCAGTGGCAGTGGAGATCAGAAGGACTCAGTAAGGACTGGTGATGAACTTTAATAATGGAATGATATGAAAATGTCCTGAGTGACTTCTGTACTACCATACTGACCAGGGCAGTGGTCATAGCACCAAAACTGACCCTGTTCAAGAAGTGTTAGGACAATGCTTTCAGGTGGACAGGGTGGAATTTTGGGGATGTCCTATGCAGAGCCAGGAGCTGGACTTGATGATCCTGATGAGTCCCTTCCAACTCAGCTTATTCTGTGATTCTGTATAAACCTCTTGGTATAGAGCAAAGACTTGAAAATACACTTTGAAATATGAAGAAACAATTTGTGACTGGCTAGACTACTTATGTCCTTGATTTTCTAAAGTAATTTTCCAGTCAAGCAGATTGGTGCTTTTGTGTACAGCAGCACAAATCAAATAAGGAAACAACCTTTTAGCATCAAAGAAAACACTTGATCAGTAGATTGTAAGAAACAGATTTATAAGGTCCAGAAAACCCTATGGTTTCGAAACACATTTAAAATGTACTGACTGTTTAAGAAGTTGTGTTGCATTTCCAAAACACATGTTTGATTAGTAAGATTTTTAGGGAGTGTAAGGTGCAATTAACATCTCATATCATCAGGAGTTACTCATATGCCACAATGATCCCACAAATGATGGCCCACAAATATACAAAACTCAACATGGCATTCCCCTGTGAGCTGCAGTTAACTCAGAGTAGGGAAAAAAATAATTCAAATGTAGAAAAAGTGGACTACACATTCCTGACCTCTGTTCCTCTGTGTTTCCTTGCCATCTAGTGGAATGTGCAGATAAGTGCTCCAAAATTTAAAAAAGGTGGGATTTTGAATGGGTGTTCTCAACAGTAGCAAGCTTTAGTCGTGGCTCTGGCTGCATTCCTGAAATGATCCCTGACATTTCTAGTCAAGGTGTTAATGGGAATAGCTGTCCTAGATGTGCAGTGGGTAAGCAGGGGTATTACTGCTTTGCTGGGAATGTGGGACAGGCATCGTGGCAGTAATAGGGGAGCAGATGGCTGTGTTGAAGCAGTGTTTTCAGTCCTGGAAAACCAGGGTGGGGAAGCAGCAGGTGACACAACCAGAATCATCAGTGCACACATGTCTGTGCAGGCATGTGCAAGCAGAGCACCCCTCTCTCCTCAACCCCTGCAGACTGTTCAGAGGCAGGGCTTGTGGCACTCTTCCATCAGCTCTGCTCCATGCTGGGCTGAAGCCAGGACTCTCCAGTGCTCATTGGAACAGCTACACGAACAGCATATGGCTGCTTGCTACTGAAACATACTGAGGAGGGGAGAGCAGCAGGGGATTTCAATGGAGTTTGCAATTTGCTTTTGGATGTAATGGGTTCTTTCTGTACAACAGACCTTAAAGTGATTTTATATCCACGCTAATGCAGAAACTTTGCAGGATCCTTATTTTGATTCTGTCTTAAAATCCAATCTCTCTCCTGTTTTTTGTGGTTTCTTCGGTAAACTGTTAATCTGTCCTTTTTCTGAGCTGTTTTTTCCTGCATTCTAGGCACAGCTCATAGCTCAGTCAATTGGTCAGGCTTTCAGTGTGGCTTACCAAGAGTTTTTAAGAGCCAATGGAATTAACCCAGAGGATCTCAGTCAGAAAGAATACAGTGACATCATCAATACCCAAGAGATGTACAATGATGATCTCATACACTTCTCCAATTCAGAAAACTGCAAAGAGGTAAACTAGTTTTGGATTTTCATTTCTGATTGATACATTTTTTTTCAGAGTAATATAGTTCTCAGAAATATCTTTTGGCATTTATGAGGATGATGTTACAATTTCAAGATGTGTCCTTTGTCAGTCCTGTGTACTAAAACCAGCTTTATGGGTATTAGGATTTCTTGTTTTCATGTTCAGGGTGTTTCTGTTTCCATTGATCAGAACAGTAATAAAGTATATTTACATCTGAGTTAGATAAGCTCTGTGCTAATCACAGTACACAGTGTAAGGTGATTTTATGTTTCACCTGAGACACAGAAAGGGCTGACAGAGTTGGGGCTTTCTGCAATAGATAACCCCAGCAGAAGTCAGCTGGCCATCAGCATTCCCTGTCCCTCCACATTTCAGAGAAAATGGTTCCCTGTATTTGCTTCAAGAGCATGCTTTTAAACTCTTATTCCACTTCAGAGGTGTTAGCTGTGCTGTGGATACTGACAGTTCAGAAGAAGGCATCATTTACATTACATCAGGGATTTTACATGAACATGCTAGGCATGAGTATATTCAATAATTAACAATATTAATAATAATAATAATGTTAAAAATCATTAAGAGATCCTTGCCTGAAAAGAAGGACAGACAAGCCATGAGATCAAAAGACAACCTGAGCAGTTACTGGCAAGAGTGGAGCTGAACAAAGCCTGGGCTGCAGGCACTGCCTTAGCCACAAAATGTTAGAGCCTCCCCTTCTGGCTGCCAGGTTCTATGGACAGAAACTTCCTTAGCACTCATTGCCTTGGCATCCAGTTCCACCACTTCCTACAGAGTTAAACATGTGTCATGTTTTGCTTATTAAACCTCTATGACCTTCAACAAACAAGTGGAGGATGCCCCTGAAAACAAACAGCTGTATGTTCCACAGTTAGCACTGAAGTCATGCTACAGCCTAATGGCAAAGAACAGAATTCAGTTTGTGATTTGTAGGTGTTATTCAGGAACAAGTGAGATACTCATGCTCAAAGTCAGATGAATCTAAGCAAAAAAAAATGTTTTTCCTTTTTAATTACAGCTCCAGCTAGAAAAACAGAAGGGAGAAATTCTTGGGGTAGTGATTGTGGAATCTGGATGGGGATCCATTCTACCCACCGTTATCCTGGCCAACATGATGAATGGAGGCCCTGCAGCACGTTCAGGAAAACTGAGCATTGGAGACCAAATTATGTCCATTAATGGTACCAGTTTAGTTGGTCTACCTCTTGCAACATGCCAAGGGATCATAAAGGTACCCCAAACTTACAACTCTATGCTGTAGACTGTAAGTCAACAGAGGTGTAATCTTCTGACAAGTGATCCTGTAGGTTTCCAGCAGATACAATTTTTTTCATATCACTGCAAAAAAACCCAGTAATCTGTCATTAACAAAAAGCAGAATTCGGAGATTCAGGAGTGATAATGCACAGATATGTAGGGCTGGAGAACATGACTGCAGTTTTGTTACTGGGCTATAACAAATGAGGTCTGGTCTGTAAAACTTGCCAAAATTAAGTTATTCAGCTGTCTTCAAAGTTTCAAGCTTCCTCACAGCCTCCAGAATAAAATACAAGGATTAAAATCTCCTGTGCATTTTTGGGCTCTGTGCAGATAAAATGGAGGGAGGCTGGACGAGTGCAGGACAGATCAAGTGAGCAGATGAATCTGAAGACACGATGGAATCTCAGAATGCATTATCTTTAGTCACAGAGACTAAATCTGATGTCTGTGCAGATTTACCAAGAGCAGCAGAAGCGGGAGATTAATTAGCCAGATGCTGGAAAAGGGCAAGCATGAGTCAGTTTTGGTTTTTATTGAAAGATTTGTTTAAATTTCTGTAGTAATTAAAGGCAAAATTTTAATGTTTTGTTGAGCCAAATATCTTGTGAAATAAATAAGAGAAATGTATCTCTAAGTTAACAACCAATTTCTGTTAACTCCCACTATTCTTTCTCAGATCAGCTGCTGAACGCTCTTGCAATTGGGGAATCACAGATGAGGTCACAGTAAGATTCATTTCAGAAATACTGACTTTTGGAATATCTTACAGGGACTCAAGAATCAGACACAAGTCAAACTGAACATTGTCAGCTGTCCTCCTGTTACTACTGTCCTCATAAAACGGCCAGACTTAAAATACCAGCTGGGCTTCAGTGTACAGAATGGAATTGTAAGTTTCTGTGCATTGTTTTGGGGTTTTCCCTTTAGTTTTGTTTTTTCTTTTTCAAAAAACATGTGGAATTACTGAAAGAATCTTGCATGACCTCACTTTTTCTACTGTTTATTAAAATCTTGTCTCTGAGTAATATAATGCAAATGGATGACTCTGGGAGAAATTATTGAGGGATTTTCCTACATAATACATCAACAAGATTTGTAGCCCAGATTTTTTGGTGCAATAGCCTGATCATGTAAAACTGTCAAGTGCCAAAGTTGCAAGGAAAAGTTATGCTGAAAAAGGTTTTTACAATTATAGCACTTTAATCTTAGATCTGATTCTATTTCTTTTTTTAGCATTTCATTACACACTCAATAAGACTTAATTTTTCTTCTGCTGTGCATAATTTGTTGATCACATGGTAGTAGGCAAAGGAATATAATTGTGACTTTCTCTTATTAAAACTAAACTCCTATAAAAACTAAACCTCTCATTACAAAGTAATTGTATAGGTTTGGATAGGTTGTGGTTTAGGTACCCCTTCTCAGTGTGCTGCAGCCTCCCTGTAGTAACAGCAGCAAAGAGAACAAATGGGGCAGGGAACACTTACCCCAGGCAGCTCAGGGTCCTCCTCTTGCAGTTCCTTCTTCCCAAGCCGTTCTCTGACACCTCTCCAAAGCAAACTCCCCACACAACTAGTTCAGGTAGTCACTGGCCTTTCTGGGGGCTGACACTAGCATGAGACACTGGCTGTAGTGCAGGACCATCACCATTTCCTCTTCCTCCAGTCTAGGAAAAAAAAATAATCAGGCTGCTCACACAGAAAACCACATCACAAAGGCTGTGGGCTCTCCCCTGTTCTATGAAATGTATTGATTGGAGTTGCCAGATCTGTTTGCCACCCTTTGAAGAGTTGGAAGAGTAGCAGGTAACTGCAGGATGTGGCTCATGGGCCTTCCTGCACTCCAGCAGACCAGTGGCTCAGGAGTGGGTTTGCAGCTCTCCTGGCCATCTCTCAGTTATTACTCTACCCAAGTTTAAAATCTTCCTACCTAAGATCATACATAAAGGACACTGCTATATGCCTGTGTCCAGCTGGATGCACTCTGAAGTGATTCCTACCCCAGGATCTGTTTTCACCTGATCTCATAGAGGGTGCCCTGTTTGCAGCACTGATCTCTTTCCTAATTGCTCACCTCTGTTAAGTCTTGTACATTCCACTGGTGCTACAATCAAAAGAAAGGAATACATTTAAGGACCTGTAAGCATCACTGTGGTGTGATTATCAAGTTTTGAGAAGCCTATGCACAGGTTTGTTGGGGTGGGATCAGGGCTGGGGAAAAGATTCAAGCTGAGGTGGATTAGGAGTATCCCTGCCCTCACGTGGACAGGGAGTCTGTGTGACAATCTACTCATTTTGTCCCTGCAAATCATCTCCTACATGACTGGAGCCTCAGTTCAGCAAATTCTGCAGGCTCTGCTTGTTTTCTGTCACAGCCCTCCATCTACTGGCCATTTGTCACCACACTGGCAGATCATCACTCCTTCCAATTAAATGAACAACATTCAGCTAACATCAAATATAAAGTTCCAAAATTCAGCAAAAAAATCCTTTCCATACAGGGTAAAAAAAAAAGAAAAAGAAAAAAAAGCCTTGTAGTGAATTTAATTTATGAAAAGTCTGTTTGAATATGAAAGCCAGTGAACAAAAAGATGAGATTAACATCTTTTGTTAGGCTGCTATGGAAACAAACCTCTGGGCCTGTAAAATCCTTTCCTTTGAAAAGCTCTCTCAAATTTGAAAATATGACTGCAAAATATATCTTTCTGATAGTTTGACACTGTACTCTTAAAAAGTAGTTTTGTAATTGCCAGCAATTGTTACAAAAGATGATAGGATCTAGAAGTAATATTGTTATTCTTTGTTGGCTCAGCATTAGCACAGCAAAGAAATAAATGGTTTGTCAGAACAGATATAATGAAATGTCTCTTTCTGGGTAGGTCATTACCTCATTACTTCTGTGCATCCTCTGACAGCAGCTTTGCAGTTGTTCCTTCTCACCCTGCCTATCTCATCCATGCAGGATGCACAGCCATTATAGTGGGAATAGCCCATAAACACACAGAATTGCTTCTGGCCACAAAGAGGCACCTTCTGAGCTGGGATTGCCTGCACAGGGTGTTGGGCAGATGCTGACACTGCCCTGCTGCAGCTGAAAAAAAGGATGTTGTTGCATACATACATAACAAGTATGAATGTTGTGTGATGGGGAGGTGAGCATTAGATGATTTACCAGCCACCTTCTGAAAGTCAATATGCTACATTTCCTTTAAAATGATGTTATTTATATACAAGTGGTCCTTTTGTATCACATTATTGTTTTCTAGATTTTGTCCTTGCGTATCACATTATTTTTTTCTAGATTATGAAAAAAATCTGTATATTACCAGTTATATTTTTACTGCTGATAAAACACCACTTCTCAGTCTAGATCTCACTTTCTCTGAGAACTCTGCCTACCCCGTCCCCAGCCTAGCATAAGCTGTATAAAAAGAACATTTTGTTTCTTCTGCTCCTTTGTTTACTGTTATTTAAACTGACAAAAAAATTGCAGGGTTTCAACTGTAATATAAAAGTGAAATGAGGAGATAACTGGTTTTAATAGGTTATGATTAAGGCATTTACACAGAATAAAGTTTATCTGGCACTATTTTATCCTTAAAGCTTTGCTACTCTCTGGACAGTTACATTAAAACTGATTGTGAAGCTACTGAAGTTTCACATCTGATGTGCTGCAGCTTGTCCAAGGCATTGCAAACCTGTCACAGCTGAGTGGATCGAATCAGTGTGGTTTACACCTTTTTTTTCCTTTTTTCCCCTTCAGTTTACAGAGTCAATATAATATAGACTCTTGCTTACAAGAAGCAGATCTGTCTTGCTTTATCTAATATTACAGCTGCTGCCATGTTCAACAAATAAAACAGGTTAAAGAGTTCTGGCTGAATAAAATCGTATGTACTTAGAGATACTGCTCAGTTTAAACTCACCTGTTCACTTCAGCTGTCATAGCTCCACTGGCTGGAGACAAAACTCTTAAGGCTGCTTTGAATCAGCCCTTGCAAATATAGGAGTCACTAAATGTGTGCTGTAAATGCACAGAATATTTTTTTCTTTGTGTATTCTGTCTCTGGCATAGCAGGGTCTGGGAGCCTGGGCAGAGCCACTCATCATCTGTCTGCTTCTCTTTCTACCTCATTAAAACACTTAATGCTCACAAAAGGAAGCTGCCTGCTTTCCCCAGAGAGAGATTCCTGAATGAAGAGACCACTTTCTATGTCTGGGGCTTTTACAATAAAGAAACTCACTGATGGTATTAAAAGTGCTAAAAATGCTTTGAGAGCCACACAGTGAAAAGGGCTTTGGATAGATATGCAAGCCATTATCTTTTCCTTTATGCTGGTGGGGTGAGGGATCACATTTCCATTTGCTCCAAGAGCTTTTATTTCAGCTATACTGTCTCTATTTTCCTTTACACCACAAAAAATATATTTATAGGGTTTCTTTTGGTACATGCTGCTTTTTGTCTGTTCTGATTACTGCTCCCCAGAAGCAAGGAACAAACTTATTCTAACAGTGAGTTGAATTGTTAAGCTTTCTGTAAAAGAGATCTGTGTGGTACAGTTTATTTTGTGAGCTTGTGTGATTGGAAGGTAGACTACCTGGAAAACAATACATTGTACATGATTGAAATTCAAGACAGTTATGTGAAGTGATAGTGCCTCTTTCCATTGAAGCCCATCAGAAATACTTTAAGGACCACAGGAGGTAACGCTCAGCCACTGGAAAGACCATGGTGGAAGATAAATCTCACTGCAGGAGGAATGTGTTGTTTTTGGCTTTTTAAAGGCTGAGAAAGGCCTTTTATAAACAAAGAATAACAATATATTCTCACTCCTCATATCAAACAGTCTGAACTTCAAGTGAGAAGGAATTACTTCTTTTATAGCATTATATGTAGAGAGGAGTTCAAAGGAAGCTGCTAGTGCCATACAGAAAAAGATTGCAGTCAAAAATGTTTTACCTTTAGTTCATTCCAGACTGGCCATCTCCCCACACACTGTGCTTCTGAACTAGATAGCAAACTCACTGAGGCACAAGCCACATTTTATCATACTTCTATTTAGCTCTGAGCAAATTACCAGATCACAGCAAATAATGATTCTTGGCATATTATTCTAACTACTGACAGTAACTGCAGGAACAGGCATTAGCTGATGCTCCAGTACTCATTTCTTTTCCACCAAGAATTGTTTTTTCTCAGTAAACAAAAGGTAAATCCTAATGCTGCTAAAGTCTGCTTAGTTCCAGAGATTTAAGCTATACATTATCTGCCTTGTGTGATTCATAGGCTTAGTCTTTTGAAAAAATTTACTAGCAATTTCTATCTAATACACAGTAGTCTAGTCTCCAAAAGTAGGATTCCCTTGCAGCACAGATACTGTTGCTAAGGAAGAAATATTCTCAATCCCACACTGGACTGAGATTTCCCGTTCTGCCTGGACTTGATGCATGTTGTAACTTCAGAATACTTCAGATAGCAATGTCTGCTGGGACTGTTTCCTGAATGCAGTTCTTTTAGAATTATTACCCTATTGTAGGGGTCATAACATTCAAAACTTGCACATAGTTCTTTACTGGAACCTGAGCTGCCAGTTAAAGAAGAGTGGCCTAACTTGCCTCCTTCATCCTCAGCTCCCTGTGGCCAGCAGCACTGAACAACATGGAGGGAAGCTGTGAGCCTGGAGAGCAGAGCCCTCTCCTCTTCTGCAGGGGCACAGAAATTTGTGTCCCAACAGTAGATAAAACCCCCCTCCCCCATCTCCAGTTTTGCATGGCTACTACCTGTATCACTGTGACAGGTATTTTTATATTCCCAGTTGGAGACTGAAAATGAAAATTACAACAGGCAGAAATCTCAGAAAAATCTCTAACAAACTACTAAAGCAACATTTAAAAACTCATTAATACTTTTGACAAGCATCTTCCGGAACTCTTACAGTGTCAGCACTCATTATTACACATTAAATCCCAACAAGTGTTGCATTATGATATTTCTAAACTTCACCAAACATTGTTTTCTCTTGGCAGATTTGCAGCTTGATGCGAGGTGGAATAGCAGAGAGGGGAGGGGTACGAGTGGGACATCGGATTATCGAGATCAACGGGCAGAGCGTCGTGGCTACTGCTCATGAGAAGATAGTACAAGCATTGTCTAATTCAGTGGGAGAGGTAAGGAAACAAAGTGTTTATCAAGGAAGCAAAATAGTTGGAAAAAAATGGATGTTTCAGCTGAAAAGAGTCTCAACACAGCCTTAAAACCACCAATTTAGTAAACTGAGTTTGGCTCACTAACTAATACGAAACAATTAACAAAAATACTTTTTTTAATGACTAATAATGCACATTCACTGCATTTTTCCATTCATTTTTGAGTTCCTGGCATAAATCTGTACTTTCAACCTACTTAAATTAATCAATTTAATCAATTGATTAAATTGAATTAAATCAAGTGATTAAAGGAAGTAATCACTCAGGTGTGTTGGCTTTGAAAATGTCTCTTGGCTATCACCACAGCATCTGCCATAGAAATGAATTACTATGTCTGAGATATGCAAATTGATATACATTTTAATAATTTAATTTCCAACTTACCTTGTGAAAAAGTTAAGGCACTTCTCTCCAGTACTTCCAGAGAGATCAGTAATGAATAAGCAAGATTGTCCAGCTTTTCAAAATTCCTCCTGAATTTTAACGGTAGTCTAACACAGAACCCTGGCCAGATCTCCCACTAGTTCCTCTGACAAAAATCAAAGACAGTTGGTTTCCTTCTGGAAAATGGTACTTGACAAATCATAATAGAGTATGTGCACTTTGTCAGGAGAAAAGCTGTAGATTCCAACAGCCCCTCCATGCCTTTATGGTCCCTCTTTGCCGTGTAACTTCTCACCTAACACAGGAATACAGCACAAAACTTTTCTTTACAGCATGAAGATACCAAGGCAGCCGCTGAGGGTCTCTATTATCAGTCAGTGAAGTTTTCCTTCCTTCCTCTTGTGTTGACCAAGAGGTACTTAGAGCTGTAAGTACAGTTCTGGTGGAACCCTGATTACCTGAGCCTTGGACTCTGTTAGTCTGTGAAGTCCCTCTGGCACAAGGAACTGGAGTCCCAGTACTCCTTGAGGAAGGAATTTAAGTACATTAGCCATGAGAGAAACTGTTCCACCAAAGTCCAAGTTTTGTGTTCAGAGGATCACACGTAATTAGGTGAAAATATGAAATGACATTTCCACAGAGAAAGAAGGTAGAATACAAATCTATGTTCCCTTAATACAAGAACAATAGAATGAATTTCCAGAGAGGTTTATGCTAATTATTTATGTCTGCACATTTTACTGTAATATGAACAGGGTATATCAACAGAAAGTGTTTAGGTGGCTTTTAAAACTACATGATGTCACATCATGTAATTTTCATTCATAAATAATTAAAAAACAAAACAAAATCAAACAAAAAAACCCAAACCATATGATAAAAACCAAAGACCGCAAACCAACATCTTAAAACCAGAGAACTTTGAACTAGAAACTCTAGTAACAAATCTATAGAAGCCAGGACAAAAAAATGCACTTTGACCACAGAGAGAGACAGATGGTGCCTTCTGGATTATTTTAAACTAGTGCTAGCTCTATTAATGTCTGTGTAATCAATTGACAGATTCACATGAAGACAATGCCAGCTGCCATGTTCAGGCTTCTAACAGGTCAAGAGACCCCCCTGTACATCTAACATCTTCCATCCAAGCTGAAGCTGTCATAACTGAAGAGAATTTTGTATTTTGTATGAATGAAAGGCTTGGAAGCTGACCTGAGGACTCCAGAACAAGGAACAGACAGGTGTCTCTGCCTTTTTTCTCCTTCCTTTCTATTTCTTTGACAAATGCGTTAAGGATGGTCAAGGACAATAATCACTGACAAAAATCTTTGTAAACATTTACGTATTTTGAACATCTTCTAAACTCTTTTCTCATAGAACTTAAAACATATTTATTTGTAACCTTTATGTGGAGTGATGTATGTCTGTCTTGTTTGATAACACAGTGAATGTGAATATCTGATGAATGAGACTGCAGGAAATGGCAAAGAGAAGCAATTAGAGAAAGTTCTGGCTGCCTCAAGTTAAAAAAAATCCCAGTCCCATAAAGTGGTCCAATACTGATGACTTTGCATAATTTTAAAACTGGTGCTGAATCGATGGTATTTCAGGGGAAAGGAATATGTGCAGTTCAAACTTTTAGATTCTACTGTAAAGAAAACCACTGTAGTACTTGGTATTGTTATGACAAGTGTAACCTGTTTGGCAAGGTGTGAACATAAACATGTAACAAGTGTTTCATATGCTAAATAAAGAATAATTGCCACAAGATTAAAATCAAAATATTTATTTAGATACATATTTATTTTTAATGCTTGTGATTTTTATGATTTAACAGAGTTAATTCATGGATAACTTATTGCACAGGTTGTGTAATGTATGTGTTGGGCTGGGTTTTTTTTTTCTTTAATTTTTGCATATTACCTTTTTGTTCATATTAGCTCAAAATGGGAAAGCCATGCTTACCTGTTTCTGTCTTTTATAAAGCGTTCTTATTCCTAAGGCAATGTGTTCTGAATGTAAATTGTTTTGACAAATAACCTAGCACCATCAGCAGTATTAGAATGTGTGTAGATAAAAAAAACCTAGTAGTAAAGTTGTATTCCTTATGAGATAAATGTTAATTGGTGTAACTTTGTCTAATTTTTTTCTTTTGGCCAAGGCCTTGAAGAAAATACACTGTGACTTAAGAAGCCTTACCATGCAGTAACTAAAGAGCTTTAGATGACTGTACTTCAAGGAGTAGTGTGTTGCATGCAACTGACCTTAGGAAAGAATTAACATATCACTAATAAATCTGAAATAAGAAAGGAAGCTTGCTTATTTTGTTTGTTGTGTAACTTTACATAGGAAAAAATTCTGACTATCATTTAATTCTTCATCTAAGTGCAGTTGCAAAGGTCACAGATTATTTTTTAAAAAGGAAATACTCTCCCGAATTAGGAATTTGTGTATCATTATGATCTTGAGAGTAGAAGCTTTCAATTAGAATACCTTGTTGCCACTGGATGTCACTGTAACTTCACATCAATATAAAAGCATGCTATAATTAAAATACATTAAAATGGATGAATCTGGAAAACTTAAACTACCCATCTTCAGCTACATTCCTTTGTGACCTTTTCACAGGATGTCTGCCCAGCTCAGAGTGACACAAATGAAACCAGTATATGATTAAACCTCAAATGGAAACTAAGGCTACTGACAAGCACTGCTGCAAAAAAATTAAAACCCCGAAACATCAACCCGTGGTAGGTTCTTTAGGAGAACCTTCTGCTTAATTAAGGCCTTTCCAATTTCCTCTGAAAGAGCCAGGATGAAGCTTGCACTGGAAGATGTTGCTGGCAGACCTGTGTTTATGCTGGTAATGAAATCAGTGTCAATATTTACTTTTTGATATTTTTTTAAAGATCAATGTCAAATAAATCATAAACAGAGCAGAACCACAATAACATGTTTAAGTAATAAAATTGTCAATACTGTGAATTGGAGTAACAGTTCTTCCTGAACATATTCAGGGTTCTGCTACATAAAAATTCCTCTAACTTCCTATCAGTTGATGTTGGTAAAAAGTTTGTGAAAGATGCTTTTTGGAAATGCGGAATTTTAGTCTTCTTCCCCAATGCATCTTTTGGTCACACACTGCAGAGGATCAAACATCTTCTTGGTCACTCACACTAGTGCAAGACTGAACTCAGGAACATTCAGAACAAAGCAGGAATAAACCACGCTGCAGGCAGTACTGGAGTTTAAAAGGGCAGCACTGGGAGGGGGCAGTGGTTTTAATTGGATAGATCATTAGAAATGGAATATGTGTGTATAAATCACCTTTATGTTCGTATCCAAATCAGTTGTTGAAAAGGCAAAGTCCAGAAATACTTTTTTATTAAAACACTGACAATAGTTAAAACACTTTGAGGTACATTAAATAAATACAACTTTTAAGTTGTACAGCCAGTCTCTGGTGGGTTTGCAATGATTTTCAAGAAATGCTGGGCAGCATCAGTAGCATTTCTGTAAGTACAGTGAAATAAATGCATTTCTGTTTGGGAAAACACTTGTTATGACTAAATTAATACAAGTTTGCAAAAATCAAGGCTGAAATTTACATTCAGAAGAACAGCTGTTCTCATCCTGCTATGGGGAAAAAAAGTGGAATTCCAAAGGGAGACAATTTTCCTTTTAAAGTCATCCACTACTTGTATTTCTCCCAGTCCTGGTTTCTTCCATAACTGTCTCTGCTGGCATGACATACCTGTGGGTTCTCTCAAAGGATGGTCTCCCGGCACACTCCGATCAAACTGTGCGGCCGCTCCCGCTCCAAGCCGCGGCCGAGCCGGGGCGGGCGGGCGAGGCCAGCGGGGGAGCTCAGAGCGCCGCAGCTCCGCAGGTGCAGATCTCCCTGCAGCCGCTTCCTGCAGCTGCTCACGCTCTGCTGCGAACTCGTAATCACCTGCGAAAAAAGGCAGGCGTGGAGAAGGAAAAAATAGGGACAACAGGGTAAGAGAAGTTCTTATTTAAAAGGTTCAGTCTCTGAACAGTGTTTCATTTGAGCTGGTTAACACTGAAACTCTTCCAAAGGAGGTGCAGCCCTCCAGAGACCCTCCTGCTTCTGTCCTTGCAGCAGGAGGGGCTCAGGACTGGGCACCTGGAAAGCACAGCCAGACTTGCATTTTACACTGCAGTGTAAAATGTATTGCTGCCTGATAAATACAAATGACTTCTTACTAAGGCAATGTTACTATAAAAGAGCTTCTGTAGGAATTGTCTGAAGAACTTAAACTGTAAAAACATTTAAATAAGGTATTAGTCTATGGAAACTAGGCACATCTTTAGAATATCAGTGGCCTACCTGGTCTATGATATTGGCACTGAAGATGGCTTCTTCCATGTGTCTCTCGTCAGATTTAATGACTGACCGTATGCTGTTCACTACGTGACGCACTTCTGGAGGGAGATTACAGTTTGAATGTTCCAAAAATTTTGCCACTAAAATTTTCGTGTCTTTATAGGCCTTAAGGTCCACTAAGGAGTGTGGCCGCTCTTTTGAGACTGTGTGAAAAGCCTTTGGCTTTAGGTGCAGATCAATTTTCCTTGTATCCCTCTGTTTTCCAGTTGGTAGGAAACTGCTTAAAGAATGCTGGCAGGCAGAGGCAGTCATATGACAACCAGAGACAGGAACTAAAAAAGGGGGGGAAGAATATCTTTAAAGTAATAGTTTAAAAAAAGAAAAAGAGAAAAGAAAAAAAAAGGCAAAACAAATATTGTCACAAAGTTTTTACTTTGTCATAAAATGTCTGTTGTGTTTGAAGAGTAGCAAAAACATGCAGTCAAGGAAACACTACAAAATGGGTAATTTTAACCAGGGTCAGGAGTAAGAACTTCCCATGGCCAAGGAGGACTGCCTTGAGAATGCATGGGTGGGTAATTAAAGTACTTCACAAATCAGACATTTCTGTTACCTCCACCTTCAAGGACTTCAGTTGATATTAATGATAAGGAAACCCAGCAGCTACTCTGTGTTATGTGTCACTCGTGAAGTTTTAGGCCCAGCCCTTTGCCCCAACCTTAAGACTAAAGTTCTGCCTATTTCTAGGGCTTGGAAATTAAATGTAAGACAGATTAGTGAGAAACACAGAGAAAGAAGCAAAAATGCTGATCTAAACCAGAGGACCTAATTCACAGCATTTCTTATCATTCAAGGCAGGTTCCATCAGCATTGTACACCATATGTGTATGCTGTTAACTGATTTTTCTGCCCCAGATTTTTTAAAGCTCATTTCTCTCTCAGAAGCTTTTCATTATTTTTAAAAGAAAACAAAGAAACCCATCTGCTTTAGAAAACCAATTCTCACCTGTTTCTCCTGTAGCTGGAGATAATCCTGCATCTTGGCATTGCCTGCACACAGGAGTCCAGGCACAATTATCACCTTTAACCAAAGGGAGACAAAAAGAGCAAAGTCAACCCCTGCTGTCCTCTGCCCAAAGCAAGGAAAAATACACTGGGACCTTTTATTATCTCCTTTACAGAATGAAACTACTCAGAAGAAAATACTGCTTTCAAAATGTCCATTCATAAAGAGAAGCTACTACACCCAGAAATGCCCTTATGAGTTGTTATATGCTTTCAGATACAAATAGGAAGACAGAGCTCATGTTTTATGCTTTCCTCTGTAATCTTAAATATTTCAGGCCTAACTGCTGAAATTATGGCAAGCTCCCTGTAGAGGCAGACCTCTGAACTTTTCTGTATTTCCTATGTGGGCAGAATTTATATTGGAAAATGGGAAAAACAATCCCTCTCATTTCTACAAAACTAGTGTTTTATTCAATATTTCTCCTTTTGAAAATACATTATCATTATTTTCTGTATAAATGCAATACACCACTTTTAAATTAATGGGTAGGTGAGCAGGGTGATAACCTGGTGAGCCAATCAATAACAAGTGGTTATGAAGCATCTACAAACAGCTTTGGATGCCATCTAATGAGAGATTCTGGGATTCCAGCATGAGGATCAATGATGATGAGATCACACTGTACAGTAACTACCACTGCAGTCTTTTTCACTTGTGGCAAGATGGAACTAAACCCTCACATTTGGTTGTTTATCTGTTTCCAAGATTGAAAAGGGTTCTGAACTTCTAGCTAGCTTAGGAGAGGTTTTCTTCCATATCTCCAGACAGTTTACAATGAAAAGCTGGCATAATCCTCTCTGGTACAGTGAATAATTAAATGAAGGAAACAAATGTAAGATGCTACAAACATAGAAAATCTGTATGAAATTAAGAGAGACAGCTCCTATTCTGTCTTTAATTTGTTCTATTATGCTTAAGTACTGCAGCACATGAATCATGGCATGGTTATTAACAGGAGACGCTTCTGAAGATCTGTCTTCCCATCCATTACTAAACTGTTTAATGTACTTGCAGGAAGTCAAAACTACACCACTGGACATGACCCTGAATTATCTGGAACACAAACACTACAATAATCACTCAGGCACTTAACTGATACAGCCACATAGTCTATCACAGCTGATTATGAATGAGGTTTACTGTACAAACATCTGTGTTAGGAGTTGATTTTGTCCGCCCTTGCCATGATAAACTTTAAAATGCAGAAAAATGTACAAACTATTAACTTCTAAGTCATTTCTTTTAGGAGGGAACTACATCTGACAGTGGTATGTGAACCCACCATTTTTATGTTGTTCAGGAAGTATACAGCAAGTATAAAGGCACCTTTTAGACTAAAGCTTCATTTATAATTTCTCCAGTAGGAATGACAAATATTTCAAAACAATCAAGTTCAATTTCAGCATTCAAGGTTTAATGGGACAAGTATTTGACTATACCATATAGATCCCATCAGATCAAGATGTACTTGAAGCAAATGAATTGTGTTTTATTGTCCTAAAGGATTTGCAATTCATTAGATCTCATTGCTGCTGTGTCACTGTCCTGTTGCACATATGCACCATCCCCATGTCATATAATTTATGTTCCATACTATGGGCCATGCAAGCACAGTAACATTCAAAACCCATTTCATAAAAATCTACACAGTAAATGTCAAGGTTGTGCTTCTAAGCCTCTTCACATTGGCTCATAAAGGGACATAAGGCAGAAGATAAATTAGGAACATTTTCTTATAGTAGAAAGGAAGTGTCTTAAGAAAATCTCAAGCCCCAGCTACAGTATGACCACTGAATTTTCCCTTTTGTGAACATGGCTAAAGCTCCTCCAGCCTCAGTTCTCCAAAATCCACAGTTACTAGTATTAGCAATGAAGCTACAGTTCTGTCTTTCTTAAAGTCAAGTCCACTTGACCAGTTCTGTTACTCCAGGACAATTTTTAAAAGCAGGTGTAGGTTACTGAAAAAAACCCAAAACACTTTTTCTTGTGTGTTGATTGAAGGGGCTCAGTTGGTTCCCTTTATCTTTGCCTATTACTGAAGTCCGTGGGTATATTTGAAAATTCTGCAGTGAATATCAACAGTCATGAAAAATCAAGATCAAATGCCTTTTTAAACTTACAAAGACTGTAAAGAACTTCAGCTGTTTGTCACAGCTTAGGAAAAATATGCTTCAGGGCTGCTACAGACAGCCAGAACGTGTTACTAGAATTGGGCTCCTTCTAACCGTCCTATGATTTCCAAATCAGGTTCAAGAAAAAGTAGAGGAAGGGGATGCAATATAAACCTTCACAGAGTAAAATTTTGCAAAGTAGTTTGCCAAACATACGCATGAAGAAATACATCTAGGCTTAACTAGAGACTCAACTCCATGTTTCCCTTGAGGATTTCATTAGAAAGTGTCTCCTGTAGGCAGCAAAAAATGGCAAAGAAGGTCAGCACCCAGCCCCTCTGAGTCACTGCTCTTGCTCCCCCTCCCATGTGTCAGTATCTCTAGAACTTTCTCTGCCTCTTTACTCCAGTCTATGCTAAGCCCAGTTACATCCCAGTAATGTCCAAGTCGTGTCCCTCCATGCCACTTTTCCAGAAGAGATGATGAATGTGTTTAGGACACTAAAAAAGAAGGCAGAGCATCTGTTCCACCAGGTGCCCAGAGCCCTCTGGAACACGTGGGTACAGCTGCCCACGGCAAACGCTGCTTAATGAGCATATGGAGCACAGTTCTGGAAAGCTGCAGAGCCTGATCCAGAAGAGAAAGGGTTCTTCTTGACTTTCATACAGCACAAAGGATTCAGCAATTCCTACTTACTGTCTTGCATAGCAGCTTCATAGCACGGATGTCCTAGCAGAGTAAATGTCACAAAATAAATGCAGACTTCTAGATTAAAGATTTGCTTTTCCTGGCCCAGATGCAGAGGCTACACTTCTAAATGTAAAAGACATTTGATTATTAAGCTAAGTATGAAGTCTCTGAAGTTTATAAAGATGCAAGAAGTGTAATAGAACCAAAACATCATCCTAAATGAAACCAGTTATTTCAATATTTTGTCTCCTTTTGTTCTGAGCTTGTCACATGATTTTTCCTTTAGATCCCTTTGAAAGCCTGGTGAACAAATCTTGTAGCAGTACAATCCATGACATCTTAAAAAGCTTTTAATTTTTACTTTCAAGCCACTTCTCCAGGCTACCATTCGGAATCTCTCTGAACAGCTTAGATCCCCTTTCAAATAGTTTAGACTGTTCTAAATTCCTGCTATTATTCTCTACTAAATCAACCCTTCCTTTTTCACTAACAAGCAGACTTTTTATGAAGATACGCTCTTCAGCTAACATCTCCTCTTCCCTACTTTGCTAAAAGGAGGTTCATAACAGAAGACACTTACCCATGAGAGCCAAAAGCTTTCCTTTTCCTTTATCATCTTGTCATGTGCCTCATGTTCATTTCTTTGTCCTTCAAAACTTTTCACCATACCCCTCAAGTTGCCACTAGTCACAGTGACTGCCTCTGACATGACCCAATACTGCCAAGGTCAGTGTAACCTTGAGGAAACACATCCTGCTGTACATCAAGCATGACAGCTCCAGTAATAGTTGCCTAAATAAACCCCAGCTGCCATTACACTTCTTAGTTTAGCCTCTCAGTAGAACAGTAATAGAGAGGTGGAAACAGCTCCTCAACACATGGTTTTCTGAGCAGTGCAGAAAGAATGGTGAAATTTAGCAAAGCCAAAATTGATTTCACTCTATTTTTCCGTTTCCATTCTTAAAATTTTTCAAATTTAGAAAAATATATGTGGAGCTAAAGCCTTCACACCTAAGACAACGCTCTTTGGAAAACTGCATATAATTTCCAGCAGCACCAATTGCTGCACAAATCAATACTGGTAATTTGCTCCATGTTTGCTGCCCTGTGCTCCCACACCTACCTTCAGTGGCAGATGAACAGGACACAGGGGCACTGCTGGATCGGACGATATTTGAGGCTGGGTGTTTTGTAACGTGCTGCTGCTGGACAGCAGCCTCATGGCCACTTGCACATGGTGAAGTATGTGCAGGCCCAAAACAGGGAGAGGTCTGGAAAGGGACAGGAGGCTGGCTAAAGTCCACACAGCAGGTCTTCTTTTGCTTCAAAGGTGGTGTGGCACTTCTCTCTTGAGCAGAACCCCGCAGTTCTCTTTCTGAGGGGCTGTAATTCCCTGAGGAACAGTCCAAGGACCTGCCATGGGCACAATTCTTTTCCTGTCCTCGAGACCTGTCTGTAGAAGCTCGGCTGTGGGAACTGTCACCCTCATCAGGAAAGCCCTCTGAGCGAGTTCTGTGAAACCTGCAGTGAGTGTGGCAATCCAGGACACTGCAGCTCTGCTCTGCAGGCCCCTTGGGGGTTATGCAGTAGGGAGAAAGATCTGCAGAGTGGAGAGATCCTTGAACTTCCAGCGAACAAAGATCTTCAGAGGAGTAGCTACAGTCTGGGATATCAACAGCCTCGGAGACCATCAAGGAGGTGCTCTCAACAGAAACTGCAAAACAAGAAATTCCGAGAAAAATAAAAACTTGCCTGCCCTTCCAGTCTTCTCCCTCCCCATATTCTGCAGACTGATTTAAATTTAGCAATCTGCAAGTTCTTTTATCAATAAGAACTCAAAAGCTCTCAGATTAAGAACACCAAAGCAAAAAACACTGAAGTAATTTACTACTTTGTAGTGTCCTTCAGCAAAGACATTTTTGTGCTGTTCTTGATGCTGACTTTTCAACTTTAAATAAACAGGCTCCATACTGCTACTTGCATCCCCAATATCTGTGCTTCAGGCAGCAACCTTCCTACTTGGGCTCCTGGAAGCCATGGAGGAAACTATTCATTGGAGGAGTGTGGGGATCAGGAAGCCACCCATGGTTGCTGACAATGAGACATAAGCTGCAAGGAATGTACAGGACTCTTGTAAGAGAAACAAAAGTCACCATATCCACCTCAAAGGGCTTAGCTAGAGCTTGCTTTGTCTAGCAAAACTCTGTATTTCCAGTCCCAGCCTCTGACTCTGAAAAGGTCCTTCTAGCCATGAATAACCTGAAAGCAAATGCATCTTCCTCCATTAGGAAGAGCAGAAAAGACTAGAGAGTCTGCTCAAAACTCCCACTCCATCTTTAAGGAGACAAATGCAAAGCCACAATCACCTTGTGTGCTGAAGTCCGGGGTTGCGTTCCTCTCCCCCAGGCTCGATTCAGACACCTGCTGAGCAGCACCAGTGACCTAAATGAACATTTGGAATGAAAAAGCTCATTAACCTGCAACTTATCATACAAAGTGTAGTGCTCAGGATCTGAAGGACACACCTGACAACGCTGAGTCCCTTTCATATGAGCTGCTATTCAGATTGAAAGCTATTTAAAGTATTTTACATCTTTAGGTCAAGAGCAAATGCAGGGCAAAGGCACGTGCTTAATGCATTTTGTCATTTTTCCAGAATCTACAAGGTAAATTCATCTTGAATTCACAGGCACTTGGGGCTGAAGGTTCACATTACTAAACTTAATGTCTGCAATGCTTAACACTAGTGGGTTTAGTAAAAGCAATCTCTCTTTCTACTGTCTGCACTTCTCATACTGGGCTTCGTTTTTTGTTCACCACATCGTATCACCCTGAAATAGGAGAGAGAAAACCAGAAACCACAAAAACAAACACAAGAGCAGTATTTTCCTTCAGTTATTTGTAAGGATATTAACTCTTAATGTGTTTTGAAGCCCTATAACATCGTTGCCACCCAGGTGCTCTCCATCCTGTTGGAGATTGCTGAATGAAGATAATATTTATCACTCACCTTTTTTCTGAAAGGGTAGATCTACCATTCACTTTTGAGAATCATGTGAACAAAGTATTCCTGCTGGAAAGACTGGATCCATAAATACCTGCTATTTAGGAAATTTTCTTTCTACTCATTTGAACAGACTTTGGATTGGACCTTGTCAATATCAACAGATTTTTAGCAGTTCTTTGGGAATGTGATTATCAAAAAACTATTCCAAATAGATAGCTGGTAACAACGACTGAGAAAAAAAAACAAAAAAGGTTGAAAGGAATGAGATCGGTACCATCTTGAGCAGGAAGCATTTTATCTACTTCTGTCTGTAGGGCCACAATTAAATTAGAGCTTATGGTTGGTGACAGTCTAGAAACCAGCATCAGTCACCTCTGTGCAAACATTTTTGTCAAGCACTTAATCTGTGCCTGTACTTCTAAAAAATTGGATGTGACACAATTAGTCTGAAGCTATAAGGGAAAGAGCTTCCAATTCATATGCCAGTGTAGATTTAAGCACACATATTTATGCATAACTTATGCTATCCATCCATCCATCCATCCTATTCCTTACTATGATCAAGTGACCAGGAAACTTATTTTGATACAAATTTAGTTTTTAAAAATTATTTTTAAGGGTTAGCAAATACAACTCCAAACAAAGAACAGTACCAGAAATACTTTAACTCAGCAAGAGATGGATAGAGGACTGGGAAGCAAAAGTGAAATCACTCATATTTTTTAAACAATTCCCTTGGAAATTTCTTAATGGACCTTTCTTGATTGTAGCACAGTATCACATCTGTGGTAAGAAGTAAAATGTGGTGTCACTTGAAGTCACAGACTTCAAGTGATCTAACTGTGGAAGTTCTGGGAACTAACTAGAAAAGTAAGAAATGTTCACAAATGCTCTTTGTTGTTGTAGAAAATTCAGACTGACCACCTTTTGGAAGAAATAGTATAATGTTTTAAGGGTGTTTGTTTCTTTTTAAAAATCTAGGGATTCTACGGGCTTTCATAAGTTCTTATCTAGGTGCTTTCATAATCACTGACTTGATTTCTTCATCACTGACTGGAAAATATCTGCTGAAAATTTGCACTGAAGAATTTATTGACAATCTTCTTTTTCTCTGAGTAATTGCTGAATGTATTTTATATGCATTTGAAATTGATTAACCTTCTTGCTTGGGGGAAGGAGAACCATGGTTTTAATTGTAGGAGATAATACTGACAATTTTGAAGCTAGGTCAGAGTTTTGGTTCACACAGGGACAGTACATTGTTTCATGCAGGTTCCTGCACAGCCAAGGGTAAAAAAACCTTATTGAACTCCACATCCTCAGACAGTCACTAAGCCATCAATAGAAGAAAGGAAGAAAACCTGTGCTTTTAACAAGTCTGCACAGCCTACAGGTTAGAAGGTCTTATAAACACCATCACTGATTTAGTTCACACAGAATCCTGACCTGTTTGTTCCTACCTTTTCTATATCCCAGTCAATACTTTGCATGGAATACAGGGTGAAAACCACTTTTTTTTTTATAGTCATGAAATGGGAATTCCTAATCAGTACAGATGACAACAGCAATTGCTACATGGATGCAACCACTTAAAAACTAGCACTGACATTCGTTGCCCATAAAATGCATGAAATATCCAGGATAATTTGGTACAATTTAATAAAATTCTAAGGACCTCAATCCATTTAAAAACAAATAAAACCTATTGCTTGATGCACAGTAAAAGGTTTTACAATTATGACATTATTACATAATGGTTCCCAGAAGCACTTTTGTAGCTAAATTCCTGCCATGATTTCCATTGCCAAGCCTGCCTTTGAGGGATTTATAAATCTCATTATTTCAGTTCTTACTGTACTGTACTCTGTGGGAGCATTTGCAGCATATAAGAACTCAGGTCTCCATTTCTTCTCGTAGACCCAAAATTGTCTAGGATTTTGGCTCCATCCTCCATTTACAGCTTAGCCAGGACACTTACATTGCAAAAAATGCTTTAAGGCTTTTGTTGTCAAGAAAAATCTGTGGCTACAGTGTCACTGTAGCCTTTGGTTATCCCTGCCAGTGAGTTTCAATGCTGAGACACAGAATCTGTCACGAGCTCTCTGAACAGCAACTACCAAGTTCATATAAACTCACTCCTGGTAAAAAACTATACAATTATCACTATTAGAAATGAAGTCACCACCCATCTTCACTGGTGATTAGAACAAACACCTCTGGAGCTCAGGTGGCCAGAGGTGAACAGGCAAGGTGCCGAAGCTGATCCCAGGTGCCAAAAATTAACAGTGAATACATCTACTTATTGAAACCAAGCCCTTCTTGCAAAACATGACTTTGCAGCTTTAAGTGACATCTTGTTAAATTATATTTTTGTTACATGCTGGTGATAATGTGCTGCTGCATGTTGATGCTCACACCAAGAGAAGTACCATTACAAGAATGCTCAAAATGATTTTGTGCTTTACTAAAATTAGACAGTTTACTAATCCTTACTTAGTATCACAACAAATTCTTATCACAGTCAGGAGCCTTCTCTTTCCCCCCAAACCATGCATTCATATCACTTTTGCCCATGTTTTTTATCACTGAAAAATATTGACTTCTCCAGGGCTTGCATGTTCATCTGAGTTACTGCCAAGGAAGAAGGATGGAACTTGGATAAAAAATATTCTAGGAGATGGCCTTGAAAACTCCAGTTTTGCTGTTCAGCAAAAAACTTCACTCACAAGCAGTTTATACAGATTCATTTTATTATAGCCAAACAAATCAAAAATAATGCAATGTTTGGCCTGTTTGTTGTGTTGGGTGGAGGGCACAGTACAAGGCAAGGATCAGAAGACCTGTCAGAAGCTGCTTTTTCAGTCACAGAAGCTGCAAAGTTAGGCATATCTTGGAGAAACTTAATTGCAATTTTGTTGGAGGTTTGCATTTGAATGTTATTTTTTCCTCAGACACTTGCCTTAATTATCTTAATAATCTTCTTGTGTATAATAGTAAAAATTTGTATCATTTCTTTAGGTTTGTGGTTTCAATTCTGGTTTCCCCAATGAGGAAAAAAGTCACTAGGAAATATTTCAATGTTGCATTTTGGGGAGAGGCAAAGTAGTCCCCTCTATAATGTGGGTGCAATTTGGCAACCTGAACACAGGTATTTTCAGTGTGCTATTAAAAACTGATAAAGAATACCTAGAACATTTGACTCCTGGAGGTTTTTATTGAAGCCTGAAAGAAATCAGAGCTTCTAAAAGCAATTTTAAGTATTTTCACTTTGTGACAGGACTGATTCAATTACCACAAATCCCTTCAAGAAAATGCCTGAATCAGCTCCCGCTGTACATGCAGATACATTCTAATTCCAGTTTTAGCACAGTCAGTACTGTAGAGTACAGAATAAATCAAAAAGTGTAGCATAAATATTAATTTGTTAGCTAAACCCTTTTATATTTTCGTACATATTTTCTTACATATGTATATTTCTTTACTATATTTTCTTTTATAAAGAAAATGGTCAGGAAAATGTTTTTCAAGAATTTAAGTATTTTCTAATTATTTTCTTTAAAGTTTATCTAGAATTGTTCTACACCATGAAAATTTGAAGACCACATAAAGAATTTCCTTGGTTTTCCTCACCTGACTGGCAGGCATCTCTCCAATCACTGCCTCATAAGGAGGGGGCAGCTCACTTGGATACAGCATTCCTGGGCTATTGATGGTTACTTCATATAATGCACCAAATGGGGAATGAGGGAAGTCCAAATGGAGACTTCTACAAAAAAACATAAACAAGAAAACAATTAAGAAATGGAACTGAATTTAGTACCTACATCACAGTGATGTAAAGACTTCTCTGAATTCAAAGCCAGTACACTACAAAGAATTGCAGTCAAGAAATTTATTAGATGTCCAAAATGAAGCCCTTGTTCAGAGGGTAGCTATAACAACTGGTTTTTATTCAGGAAGTCATCCATCTTTACCAGCCTGTTTTGCCATCATTAATGTCTTTCACTACTCTAAATTAATACACATTAATTGCAATTATTTCATTAAAAAATTAAATTTCATACTCAACTTCAAATGTATAACGTTAATAACTGAAAGGATCACTTACAAAGGGATCTTTGCTCAAAGCTCAGACATTGTTATCCCTGTCTTAGCTAAGCTGAATCATTTCTCTATGGCAGCAGTACATTAACACAAGTATTTCCAGATGCAGCCTAACAAGTTTGTAATCTCTCTGGAAAAGAAGAGCCTAATGTAAATGAAGGACATTACTTGGCTTTGTATTCTTTGAAGGAGCTGCTTAGTCCACAGCTCAGAACCAAGTGCTGACTGCAGCAACAGGGAAGGAGAATCACCTCTGTGCCTCCCCCACGGGCGTGCAGGTGTATTCTGGTGGGTAGTAGGGAGG
>VWYI01047349.1:0-75516 GCA_013399455.1 Anthoscopus minutus
AAGCAGCTTAAGGCTGGCACGTTTAAAAGCAAGGTGAACAGTAACTCCAGTTCAGCCCATCTTGTGAAGGTTGGCTGATTAAATGCAGGTCTTAATCCATTAAAGGAGCAGTTTTAAGCTGAGAAGTGGAAGTGTTACAAAACAAACACCCACAAAGATTAATCAGTCATTCTTGACTCAAATACCTCCTTGCTCCATGGCTTTGCAAGACATGCGACTCCTTTTCTTTCAGCTAAGAGCTGAGCTGTTCCCAGCAAGAGATTGACAACTTTTGGCTTCTTTTTACCCATTTTTTGGAGCACAACTGAATGCTCAGTTGGGTCATGTTGTATCTGTGGAATTCCACTGAGCTCAGTGAAAATAGCTCCCAAAGAGGGAGCTGGAGGAGAAGAGCCTGAAATTTGGATTGAACTGAAGTTGATACATTGAAAACTTAATATCCACAAAATGTTGGTGGGTTCTGTTTGTGTATCCATAGTTACTCACCACATATCATCCCAGTATCTGCATTCTAAGTGCAACAGGCAGTAAGAGGAAAAAAGTTGCTTTATCTGAATTTTTGTTGCTTTAGGATAAAAAATTCTTTTGAAAAAGTCCCAAGTGGCTTGAAAAAGTCCCAAGTGGCTTGAAAAAGTCCCTAGGGGCTAATACAGTGTTTTATATTAGTGCAAGAGTTTTGTTCAGATCCCAGCTGTTTAAGAAGATGCTTCAGGATATCTTTATGACAAGACCTGAAGTTAGAAGTGTGCAAATTAGATACAAAGAGCCAGATTCTGTTCTGTACTGTTGCTTTTAGCTCTGTCTAAGTCCTGTAACTATTCCAAGTTTTATCTGGGCTGTAACACTGCCTAAAATAATTTAAAAACAAGCATTTAACTGTGAAAAAACATCTACTCTGTCGAAAATAAGTGAGAAATAGGTACAGTCTTATGATTAAAGTTGATCTTTTGGACATATCCACCTCTTACCTCAATTAGTATCAGTCTTCCACTAAATGGGAGCTGTGAAGCATGTGGAATGTTGAGTTTCCACATACTGGCCACATGGAAAACACCATCTTGAAATATTTTAACATTTCCTTCAAATACATTTTAAAAGTGAATCTAGATATGCTGACTTTGGATTCTGAGGCAAGTTTCTTCCCTTTGTCATGCATTTCTTCCGTGGATTTGCAGATTCATGATTTTCACTGAATCAATGTCAAGGAAATAAATTTCAGTAGAACTGGTTTAAAGATCCATGTCAAGCTTGAGAATTTTGTCTGCAATTCAGAGGTCAAGGGCAGAACTTTTGACAAAATGAAAGATTATTCTCTGAGTAGGTAACATGCTTAATATAAACATTTGTTATGATGAAAGATCCCTGAAACTCTGAAGTTTCAGTGAAGTTCTTGAGGCTCACTGGAGCATAAATTTGTCTTCTAAAATGACACCACTTTACATGATTTTAAGTTTCCTTAATGTCTTAAACTGGTTCAGCTTTAGCTCAGATTTGATCACATGTAAAGATAAAAAACAGGAATGCACAGATACTAATATTTACATTTTTATGTGCAAAGTTCACATAGTTGCAACTGAGTAAGAATGTTAGCATTTACCCCAATTTTAGGTAAAAATGCTGGGATCAAACTGGAGATAATGGGATCCAATAGTAGTCAATATTATTTGATCTTCAATATTCGTTGACAAGATTAAAATAGAAATGTATTTATATTAGCTACAGCCAAGCCAGCTGGTTAAATATGAATTGAGTTGACATTTACTGATATGTTGGGATAGTTGGAGCATAATTTAATTGTAGGCAAATGCTAAAAATAGCTACCATTTTCTGGTCATGTTGCTGAAAACATGCATCTAACTGCCTGAAAGGTACATCACACAAATTATGGCACAGTTGTTTTAAGCAGAGTTATGGGTTTCTTATATTAACACTAAAATGATACTGGCAAGTGCTGCTTTCCTTCCAGAGTTACTTAATATGTCTCTCCTTAACTAGTTGCAGTATATATGAATCACATACTTTGGTCTGTAACTTCTGCAGCTGAGGCCATCATCTGTTACATTATCCTTCCTGTTTGAGTGTATTTGGCAAAGAAAAGGAGCACTGCAAGGAAGAAAGTGATCCATTTTGGGTTTCCACTGCTCTGGCTGCTACTTCAGTTGTATCATTCCCCTTCTGTCAGGTGAGATCATCACTACATGTCCTGGACAGTAATTCCCATTCGGGATGTGTAGGTTTTGAAGCAATCAGTCAGAGGTCAGATTTGGTCAGGATGGGACCCTTTCCAAATTACTCCTAGGAAAAGTGGGACCAGTTCCTGAAGCAACGTTCTGTGAGTGGAAAAAATTATTTGGTGAAAAGCTGTAACATTTCATGGACCTTTTATAAGGCAGAATATATAGGAAAGCCTGAGAACAGACTGACTGCAAGTGAACAAATGTTTGCATGAGAATCAAAGTTAGCTCTTCGTCTGGAATATCAAGTTGAAGAACATCTGACTTGCTTCTCAGTGCTATGATTTTCTGGTGTTCTAATCAGAATTATGATTCCACAATGGAGACTTTTAAATTATTCTTCACTAAATTAGACTAAATGACTGTCCCCAGTCCCTCATTGTAGAACTGTGACATCAACTCAGCTCTGGATCTGCCTTCTGCTCCTGAAAATCCATCTTGATCAGTAGCTCAAAGATTAGTTACAGCAAATATGAAATAACTGGAAGCCAAGTTAAAGCTATTTATCTTGTTTTGTCTTTATTATTACAGGCCAAACTGCTGTACTTAAGCAGCAAACACCACTGTGGATAATAAATGGAAGATGCTTATGTTTAGAACAAGTGCAGAACTATAAATTATGGAGGACCCACTTGCCTGCATGGAAGCCCATTTGAAAGGCTGAAGTTTTGTGGAAGAGGAGAATTACTGAAATAATATTTCAAGTGAGTGTACTTTCAACAGAGGCTGGTGGTTCTGAGTAATTGTGTTGCATGTACACTTTAGACGTTGACCTCACATCTCAGACGCTCACCATGCTGAGAGCTTGCTTGCTTAGCACTGAGTGCTAAGTGACAATATATTAAGTTCAACAAAATGTCAGTCATTGCAATGGTGTTGTGTTGTCCAAAGCCCATTAATTACTTTGAAAATTCCCACAGTAACTGAAAATCTCAGATGATCTGCCCGAATTAATGGGAGCCCTGTAACTGAGTGATGGATCCCACGCTGCTGTTTTGTACCCTATGCACTTTACATTTTGAATGAAGGTGGCAAATACAAGTTTGGGTCATCTCTACTAATTTTAGAATTGCTGTCAATTTTAATATTATCATTAAGAATAGTCCCACTAATAATAAGAAACATGAAAGGCTGTATTCCCCATAGTACACCTTAGAGACTAATACCCCTTAGGAGTGATATGCAATGTCTTGGACTTACAAGGGAGTTGGAGAGTCTGTGCCAAAACCTCTCATTCCTGTTTTAGCATTGCTCAAACTACCAAGGAAAAGAAAATAAATAAATTTTTTTTTAATATCGCTTACTGTCTTGGTTTGTAAGGCAGGTATCTGCTAAGGAAGGCAGGAACCTCCCTTGAAATGAAAAAGAAAATGTAAACTCCGTCTGTCCCTCCAAATAATTATATTTCAAAAACAAGGGGCTCTCAGGCAGAGATATGGGAATGGGAATAACAGTTCTTTACTAATAAGTATAATAAGGTAAACAAAGGACAATTGCTACAGCATTAACAACAGACCAGGAAATAGGGACCCCGTGGCAGATTTCTTGGCCGAGACGGGGGAAGCGGAAGAGAAGCTGGAATTCACAAACCCCTCTGCGGGCAGTCAGTCCTGGAGCTCCTGCAGGGCTCTGAGGAAAACACCTTGCTGGAATGGCAAGGATGAGCAGGAATCCCGGGCTGGTGGATGAGATGGATCAGCAGCTCTGCGGTGGCNAATCCCGGGCTGGTGGATGAGATGGATCAGCAGCTCTGCGGTGGCAGCTGGGGCTGCAGCACGTCCGGCAGGACAGGGGAGCGAGGGCGCAAACGGAGAGGAAGCAGAAGCAGAAGGAACAGCCGCTCCGTCTGGATGATGGCAAAAACCTCCTCTCCCAGCAGAAACAGCTCCGAGAGCCTGTGTCCCGCTCCCCCACTGAAGGAAAAAAGAAACCCAACTCCCTTTCAGCTGCCCCCGGGGCCCAGCCAATTCTTTGTCTTTCTTAAGCACCTTAGAAGTACCAGCCATCAAGCTTCCCTTAGCTAATGGGGAAAAATTCCAGTAGCTGAGAAGGAACAAAAGAAGGACACCTAACCCCCAACACTTACTAATTCAGTGTCATCTGTCTTTTTTTCTCTTCAGGCAGGATTGTATAAAGAAAGGTAGTTTGGAAGGGTGTTGGTGCACCAAATTACCAGGCTGTAGGTAAATTACAGAGCAGTGCATGCTCCAGCCTTTTTTAAGCCAGGGCTGGGAGGTGCAATTACAGGATGTTGTGTGCATTGCAGATCCTCTTCAGCTCCAGTTTGGTGCCCACATCCAGGCTCCCCTTCTCCACTTTCTCATAAGTAATCAGCAGTTACTGTTCAGTGCTGCTGTATTGTATAAGCTAACACCTATAGGAGAAGAAAAAACCTCCAAGTTACTATTATGAGACTTGAAGAGATGATTTCTGGTGGATAATACTCCAGATGAAGCCTGTCTTTTCCCAAACACTTTGCAATCTTCTTGATTTTTCTGTAACAAGGTCTTGGTGAGATTTTCCTTTCATTTTAATGGATTCATTGTGAGCAAGTTGCCACTGTGAACCAGTATTCAATATTCAGAATTAGATTATGTTAGTCAAAGTTCTTCTCAATGTAGCTTGATATATTTGATTTGTAGGAAGCAGGTATGAGAAAGAAGGAAAGAAAGATTAACTAAATTCTGTTCAGACTTTTTATGATTAATGATCAGGCCAACTTGCTGCTGATAAAAAATTATGGAATTGTCTGGTCTCCCCCAGATTGCACTGAAGAAAGACGTGTCTGAAGCTGCTGGAAAGTAAATCGTGATTCACAGGATGGTGAAACTAAACATACCTGCACTTTCTCTTTAATAAAAAGATGCAGAGTCATAAAATCAACGTCCTTGCTTTGCCACTGTACTTAGTGGCAGCAAAAGATGACTTGATGTTTCTTTGGTTGTTTTTAATTTGCCTTTGTTTCATTCTGTTATTCTTCACAAGTGTACAAGGCATGTTCAAACAGAAAGCTCAGGAAGTGGCTAACTTCTGATGCAGTCAGCAGGCTTTGGAAGCAAATTTCTAGATACCTTATTCCTTGTGGTACCCCTCAGTAGGAATGTAGGACCAGATGGGGAAGTGATACAGAGTATTTTTTTATTTATACTATCAACATTTATCTTACAAAAAATTATGAATTCAGCATTTTCCAGGATGTCTTTATATATCTCCAAATACTACAATTGTGTATTGTGGGGAATGTTAGATCTCATTCAATTCAATCTCAGTTTAAAACATAACTTTATTTTTTTCAGTCTTTCCTTTGAGGAAGAGTGTGAGTCCTTAAAATAACAAAACAAAAAGAGGGATGTTTTTTGGAGTCAGACAGTCTTACATAGCTTCTACTCAGCTTAAACAAAATAGTGTATTGATCTAAAACATGTAGCATAATCAATATGAAAAAAGAACACTAAATCCCTTTAAAGTAAATATACTTTAGAAGAATATAGAGATTCTTCTATACAGAAATAGAAATGCAAGCATGACCAGTGGTTGGCTGTCTAACAAGTGGGACTACTGACTATGCAGTGAAGTTCCTGAGACATCATAAGACCCAAAGCTGAAGTAAATCTTTTGGAACCAGTGGGGTGATTTTGGCTTCATTCCAGCCAAGGACTGGTCAGCAGGATCTATTTTGGGGCTGAGGAATGCCCCAAAGTGCTGAATGCAGGAATTGGGGCCACTGGGGTGTATCGTTATCCACTCCACACTGCAGAAGGGACTGACTGTGTAATTGCCTTCCTAGACTGGGGAACCAACAGGCCTTGCAGAATCCTGGCTGTCCAAGCCATCTCCTGCTTGTAGCGAGCTCATTTATTTGCAGCGTTTTGCTAACGTTGCCGTTTAAACTGCCTAAGAACCAAACCCATTGTGACTCGCCCCTCCCCAATGGGATATCTCCTTTCCTAGTGTGCTGACTCTGGAAATGCAATAGAAGAATGCAATATCCTTGAAATTGCACTTCACTGCCAGGAAAATCAGGTTTCAGTCCTGAATCTAAGAGTATCTCTTATTAATAGCTAACATGTATGTAGCATCTGTGTTTGCATTGTACTTCACCAAAAGGAACCAGACCTTCTCTTTGCCCTGATTAATATGCAGGCCAAATGTGGCACAGCAAATTTATCTATTTTAAAGTACATTTCACTTCCATTACCACAAATAGCTGTCAGTTATATATTCTTGCTGTTTATTTTCTTAAAAATAGGCCTGTGAGACAGGGCAATGCTGTTATTTCTACAGGCAACTAAAGCACAAGAAGCTGATTATCTGGAGTTCACACAAAAACGTATATGGCAGATGAGGGATCTAAACTGACATATTCTGGCAACAGGTTCTGTTTTGACACGTTCTGTTGTCCTGGCTGATGTATTTCTCTTGAAATCAGGCAAAAGAAGGCAAGAGGGAAAGAAACAGCTTTTGCTTTAAATGACCTGTGTTATTGGACATCCTGCAAGCAGAGCCTGGGGGTTCTTAGGTCGCTTTTAGACCCTCAGGAAACACCTGCATTCAGGAGAAACCCCTCTAAAGCCACAACTCTCAGCTGGATATATCTGATTGTCAGGCTTCTCAGTCATGGAGTGGGTCTGTGTAGAAAGCTAATGTTATTACTAATCACAGAAAGGACAGGAAAGGAAGTGTTGCTTAAGGCACATTCTAGAATGTTTTAGATGCTTGTTGGTACTTATTATTCAAGCTCAGTGAATTCTTCCCTCTACGTTTTGGTCAATGGGTTTTTAGGTTCATTTTCCTGAATACTGGCATGTTCTACACAACCATATAAGGGTTCAAAGTTACAGAATTTACTACCTCTGTTAGTTGCTGCTGGGAGTCACTTTTACTAACTTTCCAGAAGTAAAGCAAAAATTTAAAAATCCAATAAAAGTTTGCCTTTCATTTTGAATTACTGAGCACACAGACTCTTGCTTTGTCTAAGCCTCTCCCATACTGATGTCAGTAACATCATGGAGATGCAGGAGCATGTTGCCAGCAACTGGCTGCATCAAAGATCAATTTTTCAAGTCCATCTCTGTGGTATTGCAATAAAGAGCACAAGTAACATTACCAACTAATTAAACAAATAATATTTTTCACATACGAACTTATCTGAATACAGGAAAGCCAAACTACTGTAAACTTACCTAGGGGAAAATAAAAAATATGAGTGTCTGTAGGAAGTGCACATCAGGAAGCTAAGGCTGCTTTTTGATGGTAGGAAATGTGCTGTAGTCAACAGAGGCTTTTCTTCCTCATGATACGGATATCTTAAGGTCAAAATGCAACCAGTAACCCTTGTTCTTTTTCTGTGGATTATCCTTTACCTGAATGAACATAAAACATTTCTTTTGGTTTGCAATTGTGAAGGCCTACTAAGTCATTGATTGCCATGGGGCACTTCAAACATATTTCTGCTTCCATCCACTACTGGTTTGGTCGTGGTTTAGCCTGTGATTGCTTTCAAATGTGTCTCATAAGCAGACTTTCTTTTGAAAAGTGTTATTTTAAAACACTGAATTAATTAAAAAGAAAGTCTCTTTCCCCAAAGTGAGCATATATTTTGGATGGCACAAAGTCATACTGCATGGAAGAATAATGTAATACTGGATTACTGCCTTAAATTAAAAATCAAATTTTCAAATGAAAGCCAGTGGAATTCCCTAATCTAATAAATTCCAGATATTTTGAATTGCTGAGGCCAAAGTACTTGCAAAGTCCCTATATAGCAGCAAATTCGAAGAAAAATGTTGAAAAATTGCACAGAATGAGGACAAGCCAGAGAATACAGATTTGGGAAAGAAATAGTGTAGAATGAACCTTAAAAGGTTCTCCTTGGTGAACTTCTACATGTAGCTTACATCATCCACTGCAATTTTTAAGTGATTAAATATTTCTATGACAATAAAAAAGCCAAGGGTGATGGATTAAATGAAACTAATGGTAAGAACATCAATCTTGTTGCTGAGTAACTCCATCCCATGTTTAATAGTCTTGCACATGGTTTAATCCAGTTTTGCAAATAGATTTGGCTGTGCATCGGTTCCCAGTCAGGATCACAGCATTGGGCTTTGTGCAGTTCTGGGTAAATGCAGGAAGCAAAGCAGAACCACCTTGTTGTGCAGGCTTTGTGTGAAGAGTCAGCTGGGAATGGGAAAAAACCCTTTTCGTGCTGCAGGAAAGGGAGGTGTGTGAGATACAAAGTCAGGGCCACCTCCTCCTGTACTCATCTGTGCCAAAGTGTGGCAAGTCCCAAACACAGAGGAGGCACAGTCCTTCCAGTGGTTTATGTAGAGGCAAGAGAACACAGGGAGGGTGGGAGTTCAGCAAGGGTGGAGCCCACCCAATGAACTGTCTGTGGGACAGAACGGGTCGGGGCTGATAATGAACCTGCCTTGGGCACCAACTTAGGTGCGAGTCAGGCCTGTAGGCAGGAAGATGAGCATGTTAGCAGGTCTGTCAGTACAAGGTTGTGCTTCCAGAATGTTCCTAGTTGTCTCCACTGATTGGCTGTCATTTGCTTATTTGTTTTAAATACTCCTAACCCTGGTTTGTGAGTAGCTCCCTGCCTTTGGACCAGCCCCCAGCACTTCCCTATATATACAGTTGTACCTGCCCATTTTCCCTTTTTCTTGGTTCAGTGTGTGCTGTGTGTGTTTGGTTTTTGCTATTTGTTGTTTTGCCATTAAAGCAGTTTTACATTTTGGGTCACCCAATCGTGCCCATGCCCTTTACTTGCCACACTACTCCTGGCTGGCCCGGGTCCGAGGTCACAGAAGCTGAAACGCGACATCTGTCCCCTGAACAATTCCACAAGGTTCTGTGTCTGTTCTCATGAGTCACAAATTATTTGTAAACATCACCAAAGGCGAGTAGGTACTTTTTCACTTAGAGTGTAGGTTAGCTTTTAATTAATCTGATGATGTTTCGAATTTGGATTATGTAGTTTAAAATGTATTTTATCATAGGACTGAACATAAGCCAGTTTTATCTTGGCATTTACTGGGAAGCTGTATATTTTTTTTAAAATTGAGGTTTCCTGAAATGTGGTTTATTTTGCGAAATTAAAAAGTGTAGAAAGCCACGTCCTTGATCTTCTTTTTAAGAATCAGGTCCTATCAAATGTGTTTTTCTACCATAAATTCCCATGGATGTAGAAAAGTGCTTTGTTTCATTAAAATATTTATACTAAGCATTTTTGAAGAAATAGTTTAATGTAGACATATTTTTGTGCATTTATTTAGTATTTTTAATAGATCTTGTCAGACAGAAGAAATCAATAAATATCTTGTATTGTACAAGGTGGTTTTAGCTTCTGAATAGCTCTAACTCAGCACAGATTATAAAAAGCCAGTGGCTGTTGAAAATGGATTGGTTCTGTTTGGTTGACTGAGATGGTAAAATATGCCAAAATAAGCACAATCTCTACTGGCACTACTAAATAGTTTTCTGTTTCTATTTGTCTGAAAAGTAACTAAGCACTCTTTAGTTCTGCATCAATAATTATTTGGAATGACTTCTTCAGCTAGAAATACTTCCACATTCATATTTTTATGTGAAATTGAGGTTTTTTTGGTGTGTCTTTTTAATATCACTTTATGTGTAATGAGATTTATGTAGAATTCAGGGAAAAAAGTGCCTCCCCAGATGTTTAAGTAGGAAAGACTCTATACTTTGTGAGAATATAAGGAAAAAAACACGAGATGGTGTTCTTAACTTAGGTGACATGTTCCAACTTAGGCCTGATGTGTTCACCAGCTCTTACTATCATACTATTTTTATTTAATTCCACAAATGTAGACCAAGTGTGTCATCGTTTTCTCTAAGTGGGAGGTGAGAGAGGGCTGTGTGACCTCTTTTTTATTAGACTTGAATTTCCACATGTGTAGGATACAAACAGAGAAAGTCTCACGGCCATCTCGCAGTCTGTGGCCACAGGGAGGACAGCTGATGCACTGTCTTTGATGTTCATTTTTCCCATCCTACACAGCTGGATCAATTGTGTTTTATCAATCATCCTGAAATAGCTGCTTGCAAGACTGTAACACCCTTGGCTGGAGCAGTGAATAATGCTAACTCCCATTCCTTGATTCCCACCCTGCTCTCTCCAGGCTGTCATGTGTTGGTCTCCATTGTACACACCTTTTGTGTGCTGAGGAAAGAGGGAACAGCTTTGTGCACACAACCAGGCATTTAGAGAATCTGTAAAGTGCAGAATAAGTTCCTCAGCTCCTTGCACTGTAAGTGAGCAGGCACACAGTGACAGCTCAGGCTGCTTATGGAATCCATCCAGATGGGCAGCAGTGGTGGCTTTCAGCAACTTAAACATTTGGGGAGGCACTTTTTTCCCTGAATTCTACATAAATCTCATTACACGTAAAGTTTCCCCAAAGCTTTCCAGATTCAAGGTGTTCAGGAGGCTGATACCTTTGCTGGAGATTGTCGGTGACCCTAAGGTAGTTCACTGCCACAACAAATCCGTACGCACAGCCGGGCTCCTGATTGCCTCTCATTCCCTGAGTTGTCAGTAAAGCTGCTGCAGAATATTTCTGTTTTACTGTGTTGTGTGCTTCTGAATCCCACACCTTTGTGCTGCCCCAGTTCAGATCTTTTCAGACAAAACCAGAAGGGAGGATAATTTAGAGAATTTTTCTGAAGTACAAAGTGCAGATTCTCCCCCAGTGCTGGAGCGCTAAGGCAGCTGCTGTTGTGTGAGAAGGGCTTTTAAGCAGAGCACAGAACCACAGAAATCATTTGGGGCTGGGAAAGACCTCCATGGTCATCAAGTCTAACCTCGAGTGCCCGATCCCCACGTTGTCACCCAGCACAGAGCACTGAGTGCCATGTCCAGTTGTTTACTCAACACATGAATCGCAGTTGCAGGCAATCCATTGCAGTGACTCCGTGGTGGCATGGCTGGAGTTTGCTGTGGGATGCTCCTCCCAGAGCCAGGGCCAGGTGAGATCTGTACCATTGCTCTTCTTACAGCTTTTGTGAGCTGATGAGTTTCTGACCAAAACTGTAGGGTGTGTTGCTTATGATAGCAGAGGAATTGACTCAAGGATGTAGGAGGTCTGCTCCAGTTCTTTGTTTCTACTAAAGCCCCAACTTGCTGAGTTCAGGAATTGGCTCAGTTTCTGTTAAAGGAATGCTGAAGGCCCTTGTGAAGCTGCAGTACCCTTGGGGAAGCTTGGTGACATAAGTAGAAGCTAGTGCCCCCCAAAAGCCATTGAGAACTCATCTCTGATTAAGTATGAGAGTGTCCAGGGAAGGGCTTACACTGAAATCTGTGTAAAAGTAACAGAAGAAAAAAAAAATCTGTTGGAAACAACCACTTAGCAATTATCTGTAAAATACAACTATTGTAGCTGTTTGTGGTGTTTAGATGCTGATGGTCATGTGTTATTTAGGAAGACGTTTCCCCACTTTTGGTCTGAAAAGTATTTAAAATGGAATTGTGTTCTACACATGAGCAAAAAAAAAAAGAGGCTGGTCCCAGGAAATAAGGTTACATACTGCAGTTATATATTTCACATCTGGACCTCTCTTAAGATTGTTGCAGAAAATGGTATTGGAAATGACAGAAAATGTAAGATTATGCAGAATTCAAAGCATAATGATTTAATTGTGAATGTAGTATTTAATAAAAGAAAGAGGGAAACATACTTCTGTAGATTTTGAGTATTTATGACAACATACATGTTAATCATTGTCAGTTTGTGCAACTGGAGAAGGACAAAAAATCTATATTTCACGTAGTTTTCAAGTTTCACAGAAGTCTGGCTTTAACCAACTTCATTTTACTTTCCATTAATGACTAAAAGGGACACACATGCAAAACTTGTAAGCTATAGTTAACTGGGAGTGTTTTCAAATATTCCAGAGAATAGGATGAGAAAAGCTGTGTGGGAAAACATTACATAGTGTTAAAGAGAAAGACTTCCCTCTGTGTCACCAGCAGCGTTTCCCACTGGCAGAGGTCCTTCCCAGTCTGATCCTGTCAGGTGTGCTGGAAAGGCTCGTGGCCAGGGGCTGGCTGCAGCAGCCCTGGAACCACGCTTCCTTGCCAGCAAATTCCTTGTGCCATCCCATGGGGAAGGAGGGAAGGAAGGGGCGTTGGAGGCAGGTGTGGCCCTGGGGTCTAACAGCCAGAATTCGGAGCCTCTCAGTCCCATGACAATTCTGGGAAGCCCCGGGGGCTCTCACCTGGTCCAGGGGGGAACAATGGTGGCTCACAGTACTTTTGGCCCTTTCTTTTCTGTTGGGGTGTGCCAAAGGGAGTGTGGGTATCTCAGTGTCTGGCTCTGTCTATAGGTTGTTATGAGTCAGGGCCTGTTTTGGACACATCCAGCTAAGCTGTTTATCTCCATGAGGAATTAAAAAAAACCCAACAAAACAGCAGGAAAAAAGGTTGATCTAATTTGTTCCTTGATGAATCTAGGAGAAAAAAAATGAATAGAGATTATTTGAAAATCAGATCCCTTTATGATTCAATAATCCTTCAGAATTGTCATGTTTATACAATCATACACAGAGAAAATGACCAGAAGAAGGCATCACAAAAAGTTAGTTTTTCAAAATTTTTGTCAATGTGTACACATTTTGTTCAGTTTACTTTAGAACTTGACAAACTCCACAATTATTTTTTATCCCTTGTTAGCATGATCCAGTTAGCTGTAGTAAATGGGAATCCTTGCTCTTAGTCCGGAGAGACATATATATGTAATTGAAGGAACAGAATTTCAGTATCTGTGGCTTGGTGAGACATGAAATATAATCCAAATCCTCTTATTCAACTTAACTGGCTTACTTTAAAACAATGGTATCTTTTTTTGTCTTCAGTCAGTTTTTCTGTGGAAAAAATATTTACTTGACGTAAGGTTGGTATTTATCCAAAAGCTGTCATGTGATTATCCTTGCATTCAGGGCAGCAGACTGAAGAGCTTCAGCTGAGCAGTCCACTGCATTTTATATCTCATAGATAATGCTTTCATAATGCTCCTGAAGGACTAAAATGTAGCACAAGATTGCTTGTGATGACTTGCAATGCATTAGGGAGACAACACATTTGAACCCTCCCAGGCTCCTTGCCACCATTTCAATACATAATTACCTAAGCAGAATTCCCTTTATACTTCCTTTGCTCTATTACAGTTTTGTACTGACATTTTATCTGTGTTGAGATATAGCTCAATACCTTTTCTGAGTCTGCTCAACTGTTTAAATTCAAGTATTTTGAGCCTCACTTCTCTTGATCTGCTCTCAGATAATGAGTATTCTGATGTCAATATGAACTGCTCGTTCATTTCTGCAGCTGTATTGAAGTCTCTCTCCTTGCTGTTAATGGTGAGACACTGTGTGCACGTTGTGTTTTCTCTGTGCCTTTTCATACCTGTGTTTGGATTGGACTCTGCCTTTACTTCATCAATTATCTATTTCAGATTCCATCCAAGAGCTTCTAACACTTACCTGCAGGAGGCAGTTACTGCAACTGGTAAATGCCACCACTCCCTTGGATCTCAGTTTCTCCAGATGCTGTCATTCCACATGGAGCAGCACAGTCCACATCTCCCTTTCTGGAACTACCTGCAACTTTGGGCCTGCAAAGACTCCTCAGTTCTTCTCAGAGCAAAATCTGTTTGTGTGAGGAGTGGCAGAGGCACCAAAGGGAATCATAATGTCTCGTTGTGGCAGAAATGGCTTTAGCAGTGGCAGGAGGGTGACAGGATCAATTCTGCCTGGCAGGGCATGGGGAGCAGAAGGGATCTGTGCAAGGGGCCTGGGGCAGTGCCAGAAAGCAAGCTCATTTTGAAAAAGTCAAATGTATGTGGCACAGGGGGTACTGAAGTCTTTTCCCTCATTGAAAAGAAAGAAGGCATTCTCAGAATTCAGATATTTTATGGAAGCAGGAAAATTGTGGGATGATGGTTTGAGGGATGCTGAGAACTACAGAAGGTGGTTTTGATTTGAGAGCAAGTCTTTATTTATCTGAAGTCTTCTGTTTCAAATTTTTCTTGTAGCTCATAGGAGCTGAACTCCCCCAGGAGTGACACATCACCTGGGAGGCTGGGCTGCATTGCACAAACCAAACACCCTTACAGCACTGGGTGCACTAATTTGGCAAGGTGCTTATTTCTAGGCCAAACTTTTCTATCCCCTTGGAAAATAGCTATTAAACATTGGCTATCAGACCTTTAAGATACAAAGAAATCAGTTCTTAC
Source organism: Anthoscopus minutus (assembly GCA_013399455.1). NCBI lineage: Eukaryota > Metazoa > Chordata > Aves > Passeriformes > Paridae > Anthoscopus > Anthoscopus minutus. The sequence continues at coordinate 14,492 of VWYI01047349.1, forward strand.
ACATGCTGTCCCCATGTAGCTTGCAGCAGGCCTGAAGATGGATGGGCCCAAGCCAGGTTTTGCTCTGCCGCCACACGTATCTGTGGTGGATCCCCAAATCTTGTAGTCAGGAACTTGTGCCTTCAGTAAAAGTAGTTCACTGCTCATTTAGCTGACTCAGACTCATGGAGCTAACACAAAATTAAGCCCTAAGTCTGGAGGTAAAGCAATTATTGAGGTACCACCCCTGGGACTCAGCAGCTTCTGGATTATTTCAAGATATAGGGTAGAAGGAGGCAAATGCAGTTCACCACTGACAGTGTAAGATGTCTCTTGGGAACATTCACTAAATGGGAACATATCCAGATGTTGGGCTCCCAGATGTGCGAGTCATTGTGGAGCAATCATCCAATCAATCAGTTTGTGTCGCAGCAGGAATGAGAAGGCAAAGCATATATAAATGTGAGTTGGAAATTGAAATTCAATTTTGTGCTTTAAGGCACGGGGAGGGTCCTGTTAGTGAAGGGGACACTGGCTATGCCATGGCTGGGAGACTCTGGGTAAGGAAGCCTGTACTGCAAGGCAGGGAAGGGAAGGCAAGATTCAGCTGCTCACTTCTGTGGTGGTGTGTAACAACAGTAAACAGAAATGAGATGTGCACCACATGAATAGCCAACTTGCTGAAAATCAGATCCTTTCATTGTTTACAAACTGTGGCAGAATCACAATAGATTAATGATATTTAGAAATCACCACTTCCATTCTGTATTTTTTAAAACTGCCTTTTTTTTCTAATTTGTGTTTTCTTAACCCATTACAGTCAATTTAATATGATACAAATACTTGTAGCTTAAAGGATTTATAAACAAAAATGAATGAGGGAAAAACACTATGGTACTTTCCTTGACCCAACATTTACACAGAAAGTTTTTTTTTATTTTGACATGACTAGACAGACACCAAATGCCAAATGGTTTTAACTAACATCAATACGCAATTAGCAGTCTTTGTAATTAATCAGGGCAGAAAATTGGAAACAAGGGCCCAACACAGGCTTCTCTCAGCCTTCATGTCCACTCTGCAAAAGTAGAAACTTCTTCCCTACTCTTTGGACAATGTTCAAAATGGCTCCTGCACAATCCCTTGATGACAATGACCATTGTTGCCATTCATTCAGAGCTCTGTCAGTCTTGGAAACCCTGTCATTAGTTATGTTCAAAGGCAGGAAATACTAATGAGGTTTGATTTTACCAGTCTCTGTGAGGCTCCTTGCATATAATTCCCCTCACAAGATAAACTCAGATTTTGTGTTTATTTTGTGAAATATAAACTCAGATGTAAAACATGATAAAACAGTAGCTGAGAGATGTTATCCTTAAGCAGTCCTAAAACTGTGGTAAAGGTACTCCAATAAAATGCTCAGCCCAGCCATATCACTGCAGCCCATTTCTGTATTTATGTGATATCTTCAATGTGCCTGTTAAAAACACATTCTCTTTAAGAAACACTTTGGAGAGTCCTGGTGTGATTGTATTTCAGTTTAAGTATTTTGCAATTTTTCTAGTACAAAGAGTAAAACAAAAGTTATATTTTAATTTTTATGTCACTCATGGAATTAATTAAAAGACACCAGAGTTCAGTCACTAAATCCTAAGATGTTTACATAATTGAAATTTTGCAAAAGATCTTTGCAGCAAATTACTGTATTCACAGCTGATGTATTTTGCTGTGCAGTTTTTTGTATGAATAAGAAGGTTTTCATAGTTCAAGTTTTTCCACTGATATATCTAATGATCTTTCAGAATGACTCACTTATCACTCACCAGTGTGATTAAGCATTTAACATTCTGGCTGCTGATGTTTCCTAGTCCAATCAAAAAGGTCATAGAACAAAACATTACTAAAAAGAAAAGTGTAATTAGGTTACTTGCCATGTAAATTATAGCTGCTTGTGTTGAAATGAACTTCTGTGCTTAGACTGTTCATGCAGTAATCATTACATGTTTCTGAATTTCATCTTTTAAAATGTGGATTTAGTATGTTTTTAGTTGAATAGCTGAGGGATTTTTCATGTGGCTGGTCCTATTGCACAGATCTGACTTTAAGCTGGGATCAGAAGAAAAAACATAATCATGTATAAAAATTAATTACAGCATTAGTGGATAAGCTAACTTTAAAAGATACAGGCAAATCTGTACTCATCAAATGGCGACTTTTTCCAGCTTCTTTGTTGATTGTCTTTGTTGTGGGAAAGTATGAGAGATATTTCAGGAATGACAACCTGATTGCAAAGATAAGTACCAGAAAAGATTTGATCATGTCACTGATATTGATGGGAAAATATAACTTGGGTTTTCATGGGGATTGACTTGATTGGCAAGCTAAAGTGCATGTGTAAGGATTAGGCTTGTCAGTGGGAAACATTAAGTCTGGTCATTACAGTTAGCTCATTTATGGTACAAAGAGGCAAGGGAGCATTTGTAAGTCTTTGGTCCTTGCTGAATAAAACCGAATTATTTCAGTCAAGCTGCCACCTCAGCTGTAAAATATCAGAGCTATCAGATGGGAGCAGTGATTAGAGACTGCAGAATGACACAAATCCATCTGTGCCTCGGGTGCCAAGGAACCACTGAGATACCCTGCCCCAAGTCATGGGACTAAAACAGAAATTATAATAATGAATAATATGGTTCCTTTTTTCAAAGTTATTGAGGAAGTAAATGGTTGGTTTATAACACTGCACAGAAATAAACATAACTCATTGGGGAAATGCATGTGTAGACCATTTTTCTTCTTTACTCAAAGAACTGAAGAAAATTATTCTTACTGACCACTGGTCTGAGAGGTGAAGCAGGGACTGCACACGCCTTGGTGAAAGGTTTCAGTGCTTTTGAACCATCAGTGAAATCTCCCCTCCATGGTCACTCTCAAAAAGTCAGCCTGGAGAAAGCTTCTCCAGTGCACACTGAAACTCCCTTCCTAAGAGCTCCTTCTTCCTATCCAGCCAGTGCTTCCAGCTGAGGCCCAGGTTCTGAAATCATCGCTCCTAGCTTTTTCCCTCAGGAAGGGAGACATCTGATGATTTTATTCTTACCTCCCATAGGGTGTGCATTAAGGCAGGCTTCAGCTTTCAGGTCTCAGGCCCTCAAAGAGCTCTTTATGCCCTTAGGCAGCTCAAAAGGAGGAAAATTAGGGAAGGAATCCAAGTCTTCAGCCATCTCTTAGCATTGGGATTCAGAGTTGTGTCACACCAAGGTGCAGCCCCATTTTGTTTACACCATACTTTGAATGCAATTCTCTCTGCTTCATCAATGGCAGTCATATTTCTGTGTTTCACATGGTGTATTATTACTGATTTCATTATAGCTGAGAAACATGTAATTATTCATGCTATTAATATGACCCTGATGGGATGGGTGTTCTGTACTGCCTGGCGAGTGTTGTAAAATCTATAATGCCCACAGAATGCTCCTTTAGTATCAACAATTATTCAGTAATGACAGAACAATAGTGGTATCTTGGTGTTCAAAACACAGAAGTTTTTAAGATATATTTCAATAGTTAGGTCTTCAGGACTGTCAGGAACTCCCTGGGAGCCTCTGGGTTTAGAGAGGATTTGAAAATAAAGCTTCAGAACAGGAACCTCAGTTTTCTGCTTGGGTCTGTAGTTTCTTCATCAGCCATAACTGTAATTCCACTCTAATTTGTGAAATATATATTTCAATTATTTCCCTGGTAGGGACAAGGAAGCCACCACAGTAACAGTGATGTCTCTTGCACAAACAGCTAATTTCTAAACCATGCACAGAACCCAGTCGTGGCTAAGCAGGTGCTCATAGTCACCTACCAGGGGTATTCCATAGGATTGTACTACCTCTGCTCCTGCAAGTGCATTTGTACTCCTGATAACAAAGAGTAATGTCTAAAGATCAAAGTAAAAGGGTAATTTTTAACCCTGTGGTAGCCTACAGTGGAGTTAATGACATCAATAATTCAATATATCACAAGCATGCATTCCAAAACCCAGGCAGAGGAAGTGCCTGTATCTCTGCCCAAAGTGCACTGAGACTCAGAACTTTAGCTTTAGTTGTTTGGTTTTTTTAAAATCAGAGTTCTTTTTGAAGTTTTCAAACGGTTTTATCCTACAGATAAGAGGAACAATGGTACCTGTGTTGCACTGCATTACAGCAGCACTTTGAAGGGGTAAGCAAACAGCTGAGGAAGGGTGTTCTAAGGAGCCATCAAAACCAGACTGAATTTGGCACTCAACAGCCACCCCATCTTCTCCAAGGTTTCCTGGTGCTCCTTTACCTTCCCTGAAAACCAAGCGAAATGTAAATCGTGAAGTTGTTCCTTTTCTTTCCTTATCCTGACTTTTGAGATCTTGGCATGGTACTGCCAGGCAGGAAGAATGTGCAGTTGGCTGTACCTTGTCATCAAGAGCAGGACAATGAGCATTCTCTTCACTTAAAGAAAAGGCTGGCCCAGAAAACTTCTTAGTAGTAATAATAATAATAATAATAATAACCTCACAAGCAAGGAAACAATTTTTTCTCCATAAGGATAAATTAATTTAAAACATGTTATAGGGTGTGTCTCACATGCTTTGATGAGTATGTCAGACACATGACATTATTTAGCATTACACAGCACAAGGCATCATCTTTAAATCAAAGTGTTGGCCCATATTTTTCCTTGACGTGTAGCAGATGCCATTTGCTTACATAAATCTTCAGATGAGCTTGTTAAGTTATAAGAATAGGCACAGTAGTGAACACAGAGCATTAGAGTTCTCTGCAAGAAAAACTTTTCACTCCCAGGAGAAAAAGAGCCTGGACTGTACCAATTCTAGTGCCAGTTGCAGACAACTCCATCAAACAGTGCTCTCAAAGGATCATCCTGCTCTTTAAAGGAAATGAAGGCAGGTAAAGACATCTATTTTAAATGCTGGTTTACCTCCCTTGTTAAAATAAAAATGCAGAGGTAAAGGCATTTCTCTCCATCCTCACAACCAGCTGGATCTTTGTAAAGCTACCCACAGCCTTGGAACATAACTTTGCTCCTTGTTTTTCTGGCACATTCAAGAAAACTCCAGTTGCTCTTACTCAGGGTCCAAATCTTCCAGTTTAAGTGCAGGAGCAGTTCAGAGGATCAAACCTTCATACCAGAGCCACATGTCAGGGAAGGAGCAGAGCCTCAGCACTGCACAGGGTGTGAGATCTGCTGCACTGGACTGAAGGGAAGGCTGAAAATCTAGGCAAGCTCCTAAGGAAGCCAAGGAGACAGCAGTGTTCTAGCAATTAAATGTTTCTCTTGAAAAACAGAAAGCTAGATGGGAGGACATGCAAAGCAAAGCTGTGGCCAAAGGAGATGAGTGCTGGTGTTCAGGGGGCTGAAGATATTGGTCAAAAGTATTTTAAGCCCAACTTTTGTGAGGCCACTCTGCTGGCTGCAGCTGGGTAGTAGCAGTGATACTGGAATAAAAGTTCATTGATGCTTCTCTTTGGAAGTGTTTCTCTGAGAGTCATCCATGAAAAAATAAAGTTCATTAATCAACCTTCATTAATACAACTTACTTCTTCCCCTTTCTCTCCCCTCTTTTTTCTCCTTTCTTCCTCTGCCTCTTTTCATCTCTACACACATTGCCTCAAGCATTTGCATGTTCACTAATCTTTTCAGTATTCTTAAAGCAAAAGTAATATGTAACCTGTGAGAAAATGTGTTCCCATTGATATATTTTTTCAAGGTGAAGTACAGACCTTTTCTGAAATGAGGAGGAAACTTTGTCCTGGAGTAATGGCTGTCACACATGACCTGGACACGCAGGTGTGCTCAGGTCACTCTGCCAGGCACAGATTGAAGCCTGATACTAAAGAAAGAATGAGCACAGAAAGTCTCTAGGACACTCTTTAAGATGGAAAAGAGAGGAAAAGCAAAGGTAATGAAGCAAAAAATTAAGAAAGAATAAAGAGAAGAAAATGCTAACAGAAAAAGCAAAAAGCAAGTGATCTGCCATGCAGAACTTGTTTGTAGGGATCCTTTTGAAAGAAACTGCTGAGTGTTCTCACAAAGAGTAGGAGCACAGCACTATGTACTGCACACGTCATACAGGGAGCCTTTAGAAGTCCATTTCAAGTCCTTGCTAAAACAAGTTTAGCAATCTACAAATAAGAATGCTTTTAACATTGCAACAGCCACAGCCATTTTATAGGTCTTGTGGCTTGGATCTCATCCTTGGTGGGGGTTGCTCTTTATTTCTTCTCCAGAGTGTTTACATCTTTGTGGTGTCGGCAATACAGACCCATCTTTATAAGAGCAGCAAGAAAAAACACAGCAATAAATCTCTGCAATGTGTTTTCAGTATGTCTATAAATCTGAAATATTTAAATGTAAAACAGTCCCTTTGAAAACTGTGGATTGAAACTCACAAAAGGATTGATTACAATTCTTTTATTCAAGATGATCTGGACAAAGATGAGGCTAATATCTTTCCTTGAATGTACTCTTTAAATTTAGAGGCAGTGACAAAAACCCCCCAGTATTTTATTAAAGGCATTGTTGGTGGTTTGTCGCAATGGGAATGGAGCCAAAACTGTCCTTACAGAAAGAAATACAGTTCACTGATGAAATTTTATAACCTGTGTGTTATAAAGAGATGGTAAAAAGTTTAGCTGTTTAGGTGAAAAAGGAAAATAGGCACAGATAGATCTCTCTTCTATATCTATACTAATCATCTTAAATATAGTGTTATTCAGACAAGTGAATACAGATTCCCATAAGTCATCTGTAAGTAGCTGGGGAGATTTTGTGTACCCAGACATCTGTGCTGGTTTTTTTGATGAAATAGAAGTTTCAATCTCCTCTTTTGACAAATGATAATATTTTCATAACAACGCAATCCCCAGAGGATCAAAGATTCACTTTGTTAAGTGCCTTTAGAGTATTCAGCGCTTTCTACAGTCAGAAATAGTTTCTGCCCAACAGAGACTGAATGCCTGGGACCTGAGGCAGAGTGATAAATAGATAACTGAGATTTGAAAGGCAGTAGAGAGACAGACCCAGACAAAGAAAACTACACAGCCAGGTAGATTTGAATAAATCAACAGGTTCTGTCTTCAACAATGTAGAGTGACCAGAGAGGAGGTAGGATTACATGGGCTGTCATTCTCTTATCAACAACGTGCTGAACCTAACAAAGCTGGGAGAGACTTAATGGGGAGATTGGAGGAATTAAAAGAGATTTTGATAAAAACAGAGTCCTTCAAAAGACTCAAGGTCAAAATGTGTGTTTGGGGAGACTCACCCCACAGTAAAGCCATTCTAATACAGCTCTGCTTCGTATCATCCTTTCAGGAATGAGAAGCACATTGCCTCAGCCCTTCCCCAAGGCATATCCCTTAGTGTGTGTGTGTACCCACCTTCCAAGGCATAGTTACATGCCAAGATTCTAGTAAAAATCCACTCTGTATTCAGCTATCTCCTGGACACCTGTGTTTCTTGCCTCATCTACTTAACACACCATTCTGTCAACATACAGTCCTTGGCCCTGGTCTTGAGAGCACCTGGTGGGATTTTGGCTACAAAAGAGGACACAGAGCACTGAACCTGAGGCAGCCAAGCCACAGGCAGGAGCTGGGCCTGCAGCATGCCCATAGGCTGCCCACAGGGATAATGCACAGGCGTTCTCAGAGGTCAGGGCAGCCCACTGAAGCTCTGGATTTGGGCCACCTTTGGTGCTCCAGTTATTAAGAATTTTTACAGCAACAGCTTCAAAATATCAGCGCAGAATTTATAAGCTGCACATAGACAGATTCCACAAATTGTCACACAAGGCCAACCCACACACCCAAATGGATATTTCCCAGCTGCTGGAGCCACTGGGGTTCCCTGCTGCGATCTCTGTCCATCTTAGCAGCTGGGAGGGAGCTTCCTGCTGCTTCAGGGGCACGTGGTCCTTTTTTCCACTTTTACGATGGAAAGAATGGATGACTCGTAGAACATTCCTTGTATCTGGAAAGAATCCTTCACCACCAGTACTGCAAGAAGGGAGTGGGTCTTGCTTTTGGGTGAAGAACCATCAATGACTTCGTGCTATATTGGGCTGTTTTAATTTGATTTAATAGGGACAAGAAAAGAAAGACATGAGGGAGAAAGAGGTAATACTGAGCATAAGCACTGATGATACAGAAGAGGAGCTAGTACCAAAATTCAAGCCTCCTAATAAATGGAGTGAATTGAATAAACAATTATAGTGACTATCATGGGTCAAATCCTGGAAAAACATTAGCAGATATGTTTATGCCAGCATAAACATTTAAGTAAATCACTGTGTGTTATTACAATAACACTGCATTTGAATTTAAATTGTCAGAAATCCCCTCCAGAAATTAACCTAGTTACTCTTAATAGCAATTATGGCTTTTTACAACCACGTTTGCATTCATCATCTTAGCAACTGAAAAATTTCTAATTAGCAAAATGGCAATAAAATGAAAAGAGCTTGTATATTAGGTTAGTGGGTAGGAGTGTGTTTTTCTCTCAGCTCTGAGCTTGTTGGTCCATTAGCTTTCAGAATGACTGCACATAGAAGTTTGCCAGGAGATTTACTCTATGTAAAGTTGTACAAGTGCTTCTGTACTCTAGAAAACAAGAAATGACAGGAATATGTTGTAAAAATGTATCCTCTCTGTTGGGAGGTTTTTTATTACACATACATTTAGTCCAAATAATTTTAAACTTACATTTCCACCAAGGCTCATCTTTGCTTTAACAAGTGTTTTTTATTAACTGGAATGATGGGTTTTTCATTTTGAACTGAAATCTCCTTTTTGTGTTTTCAGAAGGGCATATATCTGAAGGCTTATTTTTAAAGCTGAAATGCAATATGTTGAAAAAGCATTTGTGAACTCTTTTTCTGTAATTGAAAAAATACATGAGTTAGACTTAAAGTGTGAAGAATGATACAGCTACTATCTGTGCTGACTCAGGCCAACTTGCTTCCATGCTGGTATGACCTTCAAAAGGAGTTAGAAAAATCACTTGAAGAGAAGAGAATTTCTGTCTAAAAATGTGAATCAAAACTTTTCATCGCTGCATGCAAAATATCAAGGGTGATACATGTTATAATTTTGACCTTAACATAGCTTTTTTTCATTATATTGGCAATATGGTCTGGCTAGATCAGGATCCTAAAAGAACACTGTTATTTTGTAGTTGGAAATAATTCAGTAATAAATTTTATTTCTCAAAAATGTAATGAGAAGCAAGTGTCATCACAGCCATATTTCTGTAACACTGCATTTTTTATTGTGTCTGGCCCTATGTTATCAATACCCAGATCCAAATGGTTTGGTTTGGTTTGGGGTTTTTATTTCCTGCTATTCTCTAAATAATACTTAGGGATCAGAAAGGCCATAATGATCTGAATGATCATAAGAATAAGTCAAACATTTTTCTTGGTCAGGCAAGAACTTTGTTCGGTTTTTAAAGGTACATAATCCACACTGATTATGTTCAAAGAATTAATATGGCTTTAAGTTCCAGAACTGTCCCTGCAGGCCCCCATATCAGCCAAGAATAATATCTAGGCAGATTTACTAGCCTGAAAAGGTTTTCAGTGAACTTCATACCCATGCTCAATGTAGCTTGATTTAACTTGGTCAAAGTCAACCTTTCCACTAATGTGCAGTTTGCAGAAGGAATGTGAACCACAGCATGGAGAGCTTTCTGCTCCTCATCCACCTCACCCATGAGGAGGCTAGGGATGCAGTGAGAGCTGGAAGGAGACAGAGCCAGGCCAGCTGACCTCAACTGACCAAATATTATACATTGTTTCTATTTCACCTAAGGTTTAAAGTGAACATTCTTTTTCACTGAGCACTCTGCATACATTTCCCTGCACACTGGCCTCATGTGCTAGCACCCAATTAATGCAATTCATCTCTGCCATGTCTGTCTGTATCTGTTGTTTCTTTAGGGAGTCAAGAAAGCCCCAAAAGGTCTGGAACAAGCACTGTAATTATCCCACTTGCTTTTTTGCAGTCTTGTAGTTTTCATCATTATTATTATTTTTCACAGATATTTTATCCTTATGTGCTGGGAAAAGGAGTTTTTGAAATTTCCTTCCCAGGTACTTCACTATCAGTGTCCACTGTTGAACCTTGCCAGTTCCAAGGAAGGAAAACCAAAAAGGTCACATTACATGAGTAGCCCAGAAACCATATCAACTTCGACATTTCTGTGACCAGGACCCCAACCTATTCATCAAGTAAGAATTATATTAATACCATCATCATCATCATCAGCATCATCATCAGCATCATCATGCTGTAGCCAAGAACACTCAGTTGTTTTCTCAGATTCATATACCATACTCTAATGATCAAGATCAATGTACATTTGGATTTTGCTGCAGTGTCAGCACACCTGAGGGAGTGCAGAACTCACCCCTGCTAAACTCCTTTCCTGAACTCACACCATTTTGTTTTGTAGCACCTTTTATTATTTTAACTGCTGAGAATTGGCAAAGTGGTACTCTTGTGTTTCAAACTGGAGTTCTGCAAACAGCACAAACTTAACTTTGTGAAAATGAGCTCAAATAATTTTTTTCTTCCATAGTTCATTCCTGTTAAAATGTTCCTGCAAATGTCTTATATCTAGCCAGTTGTTTCAGCCCAATGTCCCTCTCATCTATCACACTTGGCAGCTTCTGCCCTTGGGCTTCTTCCCCAAGGGAGGAGCATTACAAAAACTGCCGAGGGCAGGCTGGAAGCAGAGTACTTCATAATCTAATAATGTGGGCTCTCTGTGATTACCTGATGCTGCTGTTCAGTGACCAGTGCAGCCATCTGTTGGAGGTGAGTCTGTAGCTCCCACGCTGAAGCACTGTATTGTTCCAATGTTGTTGCTCCATGGGGGTCAGAGGCTCAGAGGATGTCAAGGCCTGCCATGGTTGGGCTTTGCAGCCTCCCAGGAAACCCTGGGATTTAAGCCAGAAAGAAGTTCAGTACACTTGATCAAAAAGAAAAGAATTCTCGAAATGTTCTCTTTTTGACTTACCCATCCTTGTCCATAGTTTGGGCTGGGAGCACTGGTTGAGAGCAAACTGTGCAGATCATACAGGTGTGTTTTCTCTCCTCCCCTCAGGAAACAGTCTGAAGCTGGCTCGAGTTGGTAGCACAGAAGCCATAGCACAAACTTTAGGGCTGCACACGACTCTGATGGCTGCTTACATAAGCAGAGAGTGTCTCCAGGTTCTGTGTAGTTTCAGATTAGAACTGGTTTTATTAGTAAGTGCTGGCTTGCCAGACAAGAAAAGGTGATTCACTTGGATGGGGGGAACTGCAGCTCTTCTGCAATGAATTCATTATTAACACAGTGAGAGACAGAACCAGGCAGTTTCAAATTCGCAAATCATCTGTCTTTTTACTAATATCTGTGTTTTTTGGCACCCCAAGAGCAGTCTCTGTTCCCCTGGAGAGACTCTTTCATAATGCTCAATAATGTATCTGTTATTATGAGAAGGATGTTGAGAGTTTAGAACACAGCAGCTCAGCTGAAGCAGCTGTTGCTTCAGAGACAGCAAAAGCAAAAAAAAGACATTTAAATTTTTTAAATGTATGCTCCCATGTGGTCTATTTCTCAGCCCAAAAAGGGGCCTTTGCATTGCAGCTGCCACCTGTCTGCAAAGGGGGAAGCTTTAGAAAGGATTTTCCTGGAGCTGCTCTTGGCGGCCCATTCCAGGCCACAGCCAAAGCCAACTTTTAAGAAGAGTGAATTCAGCTATTCCTCTCTGCTTAGATTTCTCATGACCCTTATCTTCCACAGGGGCCTGCAGTTGTGGAGACTGACATGGTAAATCTTGACCAATGAGCAGCCCAGCAATCTCCAGAAGCAAATGTCATTACCTGGCTGGTTATCTGTAGGTGACCCAAAGTGTCACAGGAAGCAGCAATTCCAATTCCCCAGGAAAATGAAGTGTTGGTAGGCACAGCAGAGGTCTGTGCATCGGCCAGGCAAAGATGCTCAGAGCAGAGAGCTGCTGTGGGCATCCCTCAGGGCTCTGACCGAGCACAGCCTAGGGCACAGCTTCCTTGGAAGGATGCCAGGAGTGAATCCTATGGATAAGCCGTGCACACCTTCAAAAGCTCTGCCTTATTGTGTACAAGCAAGCTGCCTCACGTGTGCCTACCACAGATGTTCTTTCCTGGATGGCAGAGTGAGATTCTGCCTTGCCCTTGGACCCACTTTCTCACACGAAATAACCCCACAGTCCTTGGTGAATACAGCTCACTCAGCTGTGACTGCTAAAGACCAGGGAAAATCAGTTCTGTAGGAAGCCTTGTTTTTAAAGCTGTTTCATATAAGATTTTATATCTACCTTCTTTAAGTGTGGAGTGAATAAAACAGAGCTGTAATTCATGCAAGTAGTTCCTTTTCTCTGTGTTTTGAAAGTGTTAAATCAAAAGTAAGATTTATACAAATAAAAATCAGCAAATGCCCGTTAACACGGAGAGTGTTGGAATTCTGGATTTGCCACACTGATGTGTAGAGACCAATGGGAGTCATATATATTTTAATGCGTTTCTAGTAATTTCTAGAATTCAAGAAGCATCCTGTCCCTCTTGCATATTATTTTGTTTATCTTCCTTGACTTTGCCAATTAACACGCATGGCCATGCTTGAAGTTATGAGTTTTACAGACCCTTGTGGCTTTTTGCTGACACAAATTGCTGCTCAAAGGAAAAGTAAGGGAGAGGAAAATTTATAGTTCAGCCCAATGCTGTATGCCAAAATCTAAAAATGGTTTAAGACAGCTTCTTAAATAATCATACTTCAAACAGCATGTTCAAGCTCTTAGGCCAGAAATGTCAGGCGTTTTTGTGCTTCCCCAAATTCTGTGGAAATAAATTAGGTTGTTTTTTATTTTTGTTTTTTTTTTTTAATTATACAATTATTGAAGGAAGTGTTGGACAATTTTTATCCAGACTCACAGCTGCCAGTTCTCACAAAATTGGGATTTAAAAAAATAATTTCAGTTCCTACAGCATGAATTACAATAGTTTCCTAGTTCTTGTTTTATTTTTTAAAGGTACCTTCCTTATTCTTCTAACCATGGAAAGAAAAACATAACTGTTGACCCTTAAGGCTAAATCAAATTTCATAGTGCTATTCTAAAATTATGATGGCCAAAGTTCATTTTGGAGACCTTACTGATGATACTAAAGCTGTGCCAATACTGCTAATTTAAGATAATAGGTACTCTTCTGGCATCGACGCAGCTAAATTGAATACTGTAAGGTTCATGTTTTATACAAAAATAATGCCCAAACTTAAGTATTTTTACTGCAGATTCTAATGGCATATATAAGCAGAAAACTTAACCTGTATAATTCTTTATAACCTACATAAAATGTCCTGTGATTGCCTCAAAATACTATTTTGAAAAATCCTCTAAACAGCTCAGATAATTATTCTAGAAGATATGGGGGTAGAAAGAAATCTATGATGGTTTGAGCCCTTGTGCCCACTGAAAGGGCTGGAATTAGATTTCTGATCCAAAGTCCTGTGCAGTACAGACAAACAGCATAGTGTTAAAGGACATGGTCACTTTGTGTCTCAGGTGGGCTATAGACTAGAATTATAGCAGGAGGAATCTCATCTAGAGACCTGCTGTAGATTATTTCACTGTCATTACTAGTTTAGATAAGCTAAAGAAATTTTCAGCATTATTAACTATGGAATAAATGTATTAGCTGTGAAAGAGATGTATATATGGAATTTTCTGGAGTCAGCAGAGTTGCCCAGGCTGTGTTCCAGGCATACTGGTAGCTTCCAGAACAAAGTGATGTGTGAAAGGTCACATAGATGCCAAGGATAGAATTTGGTCATATCTATGCATAGGTATGGCACAACGACAGTGACACTGGCAGAGTTTATTTCAATACTGCAGAGGAAAATGACCCAAGGGTTGGGGCCAGTCCTGGGGCAGTGGGGTACAGCTGCCCATGGTGTGGGATGTCTCTGGCATGGAGGCAGGTGATGTGCTCCCTGCTCAACCTGCTCCCTGCACAGCCAGTTCTGGTGTGCTCTGGGCAGAACCTCATGGGCCAGCTGGGAGCATACCTTGTCTGTGACTGGCTTGTGACACGGCTGGAATTCTACATTATTTTCTTTCTGGTGGTGCACAGTGGCTGTGTGTTGTTAGTGGACATGAAATAGAAGAGTGGATGCAAATAACAACAGTGAGGTTTGATCCCAGTGAGGGAGAAGCCTTTATTTTGGGGTTTGCAACCCTTTTTATAAGGTGTTCTGATACAGGTTAACATGACTGGCCAAAGGAACCTCTCTGGTGCCATTGGTGGAACAAGAGAAAAACACATTGAGAATATGTGTGTGACATTGTTCTGAGAACCAAAACCTTTTTACAAAAAAAAGTCCTTGAAAAGGAAAGTTTCCCAAAAGACTTTCCCTTGAGAATGGATCAGCCACTGACAGACTGAAAACTCTCTCAGGCTCAGAAAATCATGTTCACAGCTGTATCAAGGTGTCCTTTTGTCAGGAAGGAGAATGTCCCTGTGGTACTACAAAGGCAGGAAGAATTGGGGAAGCATGAAGTGCAAGCCAGGGCATTGAACAATTAAATTATCCTGCAGAAATGAAATACTGACTGATGGTGACATTTGTACATGCATTTCATAACAGTCATTGACACAGAGAAAAGAGCGGGGCTGAGTAATATCCCATAATTTCTGGGGAAGTATCCCAATATTTAGCTATTTATTCATCATTGCTGATCTCAGACCTTTCATGATAATCCACTGTTTCTTTTTCTTCCTTATCCCTTCTAATATTAATCTATGTTAATACCATGTATTTATGCATTTGAAGCATGGATTCCAGGGTATTGCACAGCTCTGGCTCTCCACTTACTTTGCATCTTATTATATTTGTTTTTATACATGCGTATGCACACAGACATACATGTATAAACATATGTGTGTGTAGGCATTTAATTTCTGTGGTTAAATCAGAAGTATGTGGATATATGCCTATATAGTTTTTGCCTTTTGCATACACATTTTTCCTTAAAAAGGTATTTTGTTGAGACAGATGTTGCTGCATGCAGAAACACCAAGAATTGCACAAAATGGAGCAGCATCAGTTTAAAAATAAAGTGTAGACATGCCAGTGTTGTCCTAAATATTTTTGTGTAAAGTATAAATACATTTGTGCAAAAAACTATTGTTCCATTGCTATAGAGATTTATGCATGGGCTTAAGTCAATGAAATGTGAATAATCTCATTATGATCAGTGGATTGCTACCAGGTTTTAGTTAAATATGAACATAAGTCTTTCTGGAGTTATGAATATATAAATTAAATTATAAAGAGCAGACATTTATATGGATGGTTGCACATCATGCTGAGAACATTTGATCACACTGTAGCAAATGTTGATCCTTTTTCTTAGTGGCATTTAAATCCATTGGAAGACTGCCTTATAGTTTAAACCCTGATGTATTGTTAAAATTGAGGTTTGGGAGGGTTGTTTTGTTTTGCTTTTTGCCCTAAGGATTGTAAGGGACTTAATCAGACTTGCTAGTTTATTTCCATATCAAAGTTAAGTAGGAAATATTTTACTAACAGATGTCTGCATCGAAAACTTCCATTTGGATATGAGCCCTCAGTACCAGGATTGAGTGCAGAATCAAACAGTTCCTGCTCTGCAATTAGAGTTGTCATTGTTCTCAGACAGGAACTCACCACTGCCCCACTAATGAATGTCCCTACATATTTCCTCCAAGGAACAATTGCAAAAAAATCAGAGCACATCTAGATGGGGCTCAGAACCGAAAACTTAAAAATCACTTTAGTGAACATTCTCCATCAGCGTAATATTTTCACAGGGATCCTAAGTTTTAATCATCCCTAAGCAGAAATGATACTCAAAATTATGGACAAGAAACAAGCACTTTCAGATAAGGTGATTAAATGTGCAGAAGGAGAATATGTCAAAGATAATCCCTCAGGTATTGCAGAACAGGATTTTACAAACCCGCACATGAAAGATCTGTTTATGTTTCAAAGAAATCTGAAGTTGATGTAGAAATTTAGTTACAAGTTAATCATTTTAGCTTTGTAGTAGTCATTTTGGTGGAGAGTACAGGATCCAGCAGACCTGTGACACTCTGGGTTAGTTTATTTTCCTGATTTTTGAGCCTTACTGCACCACTGCATGTACATACACTGGAGTACAGCAGGGATTTAGGGACTGTCCAAACTAGGATTGCAGATTAATTCCTTTTTGTAAGTGTTTTTCCTCTGAAAACAAAAGTACAGAGTGAAGCAGCATCCCCCTACGAGAAGAAAACCCATGGAGTCATCTCAGTTAGAAACTACAATGGCCAGTTAAGTAATTTATTGCATGTTCCTGAATAGAAGCAGATTCCATTTCCTGTGAATGGAGATTGATTCAATATAATTATCCTCTCTAGAGCTTTAAACAAACCAGCTTTAAATATTTTAAGTGATGTGGCTTTTATCACTTCCTTTGGACAATATTTTCATTGTCTAATACATCTCATTTTGAATTTTCTTCTGATATCCTGCCTAAATAGCTTAACCACATGTCATTATCTCTTATTCTACTTAGCTAAAATTCCTTACAAGCCCTGTCAATTACTATTCCCAGGAGCTGCTGCTTCAAATGCTTAAGTAGTGATCATATAGCTAAAATCCTTCATCAAAGAAGGCATTCTCGTCAGTATTAAAGCATTTGGCATTAAAAACTACATGTATTTCATAGACCATTTCAGTTTCTAAGCCTATAAATTAATCCTTAATTCAGTTATGAGAACCCTATCCTTTATAATTCATGCAGAGTTGAAGACTGATCTGCTAAGGAAGGTTTGCCCCTCTTGTAGCCCTGTGGATTGGGATGGACAGTGGGAAATGCTCCTGCTGGCCATTGAATTGTTTGGCACAAGGTGCCATGGTTTGTCTGCAAACACTGTCCTCCTACTGCAGCTGTGGGCAGGAGCAGGCCTCCCTCTGTTCTGGAAGGCACCAAGGTTCAGGGTGGCTCTGTCTGATGGCTGTGGGGTGTTAGAAAAGCAATCCTGTTTTCCTGGTGAGGGGGGTAAACCAGCCAGGGAGCCTGGCTGATGGAGAAGGGAGGGAGCTGGGAAAGGGCTGGGTTCAGGCACCTTCTAGGCAGAAAGAGGTTGGGTCTTGTCTCTATTGGCCAAGTAAGTCCTGGGAATATCAGACTGAGTGCAAGCAGGGAATGCTGATGAGAGCTCAGTGGCAGTGGTTACAGAGCTTTTCCAGGGCAGCTCTGATATCCAGGTCTGCTGATTAACTCAGGGCAGCCTGGCCAAAGCCATGGATATGATGGGCATATCCACCCTTTCAGCCACATGCCTTTGGGAGAGCTCTGCTTACAGGGGCTCTCCTAAGGCACACCACAGTCTGAGTCCCCTGAACCTCAGCAACCACAGAATTTGCATTCTTGTCAAGTTCAGTTTACAGCAAGTGCTGGCATCTGCCCATTCTCTTCAATCTTCATCCAGGTTGTCCCACGATGTGTAAGGGCATCATCCCCGTGTTTGGTTTCTGTTCTCAGCAGAAGGTGCTGTGCAGACCCAAGCTAGTCTCAGGTGGTTTCACACTCAGGTGTTGGGCACTTGCATCAGACCTCCACATTTACTTCCCTGTGAGTGTTGCCACATGATGTACAGCTGTGTTCCCAGGAAGCTCTGGGAAATCCTGCAGTGCAAACAGCAATGTGCTCTCAGGTAGAGATGCAGTGATGGCAGTGACTGTTGGCCAGTGTGGCAGGACCTTTTTGGTGTTGCATGTTTGGCACAACTAATGGCTGCAGTGTACTCTCAAGTTAGGGTTGGTGAGATGTGCATTCAGAAGCTTGACCCACAGTCATATGAGATAGGAAAAGAATTCCTGACATACTTGTCTTCCCATGGGATGTCAACATCTGCAGTAGGGGTAGTTTTTCAAGTGGGTTTCACTCATGATTTCTACAGACTTTTCCTTTACAGGAAAAAAAAATAAAATTAATTGTCCAAAATTTAAGAAAATTTTTATTTATTTCTGTCCTCTCTCAAACTAGCAGGATATTTGCAAAGAAGAAATAAAAATTACCTGAGATAAAGGCCAGTTTGAAGACAAAGCCCTATCAGATCTGTCCTACCATGTGATGAAGTGATGAAAAGTGGACATAGCAGAACCATGAGTGTGGTCTGGGAAAGGAATCTAATTTGAGACATTCCCTTAGATGCAGAATAGGCTGAACTAAATCACTCAGCTACATATATATGAGCAAACTTGCATTGACTTCTTTTATTTGGCTCTGACAAATCCTGCAATGCCTTATTGCTGAACACTTCCTTATGAACACTTTTCTGTTAAACTAAATCCATTGCACGTCCTGTTCAGGAGATTATCTTGAGGACATGTGAGTAAAATGGTTAAATTGTTTACTGCAAGAAATGACTGATTTTCCAAGGACTGAGCAGTCCACAGTTGGAGGACAGGAGCCACATGGCTGATGAGATCTGTGTGAGAAAATACACTTCTAGGGCAGGTTTTAAGGAGCCAAGACAGAGGAGCAGCTTTATTTCTGGGCAGTTTCACCAACTCACTTAATAGGAATGAGTTAACATTCACCCTTTCATAATCCATTAAACATAATAGGTATAAGAATGCAAATAGCCTCATATAACAGGCAATAATAAAAATCATATTTTGAAGATATTTGTTAGCTGCTGAGAAAATAAGAGACCACACTAATATTAGTTCAAGGCTTAGATTGCTAATTTGATAAAATAAGCTCTCTCTATCTGTAATATGTACCACTGCTGCAATTCATATGATTTCTCACATGTTCCTTGAAACTCAATGTCCTTCACCTTTAAATCCTCACATCTGTTTCTAGGTCTTACTGTATTTTAACTAACCCACAGAATTGGTGTTTGCCTTGAAAAAAAGCTTCTCTGATAGTGTGATTGAAGAATCTCCAATAAGTCTGAAAAGAATAGCAGAGCATTAGTGATTTGTATTTCTACCTTCCACAGCTGGGAAAATCGTGGAGATCAGAAGTCAGAGGACAGAGAGAGCTCCATGTATCATCCCTAAAAGCCCAGTCTGATGATCCCGTGTTTGGCTCACGCTGGCTTTAGCAGCTGGGGTTGGCAGAGGCATCAGCATGGGCACTGTGCCTTCCAGTGCCAGCTCTTCCTGGCATCTCCTTGCTGGGCAGGTGCTCCTGTGACTGCTTCAGCCACTGCAACCACATGTGGAAGGCTGCAGGACACTGGGAAGTGTGAAAACAGATCCAGGTACTCCCATTCTATACATTCCCAGGGCGGAGGCGTGGAGCAGAGCTTAAGCAAATGAACACTTTTGTGTCCTAGAGCAGCCAAGGAGAGGAGAGAGGCAGCCTGAGCAGATGCTGTGCTGCTGTCCCAACCAACAGGCAAGTCAGCTGGGGCAGGGCACACACAAAGCCTCTTTCTTCAGTTGTTTGGAGGTTCTTCCATTGTAATACACCCAAAAAGCTGTCCCAGGCCTTGTGCTCCTGTCCAACAGAATAGACCAGCTCTATATTAGCTATTTAAACCAGATAGGCAGAGCAAGCAGTTTAGAATAGATAAAAGACTGCTGAAAGAAATGCCAAAATGATACAGTCCTTATGCAAAAACCACTGCCTTTGTGGTCCAGGTCTAAGATCCCATACAAACAATGGAATTGTAAATAACTGACTGAAAGGACAAAGCTGACTGCACATAGAATTACAACGATAAAAGGGAGACTATGATAATTCTTCCTCCTGACTGTTTTTCAACCTACTGTGCCTCATGGAAGGAGAATTAATGTATGCTCACCCTCCACATTGCCCCAGCACTGCACTTCCATACACAAAGCAGCTGAAAAGCAGGTTGTAAATATTTTGCTTCCTCTGGCAGCTGCTCCCATCCCATCAAAGGCCAATAAGGCATTTTGGGTGCTTCATCTCATTTGTTATCTTCCTGATGGCATTATCATTCCAGTCAGAAAGGCACTGAGGTCTCCTACCCCTTTATGGCCCTGCCAGCAGGGAAAGCCCATCCAGAATTAAGGTCCCTCTGCAAGCCCCTCCTCCTGTTACTGTCACCACAGACATGGACACCCTCAGAGACTGTGTCCCCCGTATTTTTATTGAAAGAGTCCACAAAAACCCACAGGGCAGCTCTTTTTCCTCCCCAGCCCTTGCTGAAAGGGCAGCCTTAGCACGCTGCAGAGCACTCACTGGGTTATTTATGTGCTGTACACACAGCCCATGTTAGGTTGGCTTCAGCTGGCAGCATGAAAACACTTGGATTTATACATTGCTAGTGCTCCACTGCAGCACATGAGCCTCCTCCTCTGGTAACTTCTGCAGAGTGCCCTGGAAGAGCACAGTATGACCACTCACAGGCTGAAGCTGCCCACTGGGAGCTGGCCATGCCAAGATTCAGGCTGTTCTTTTGCAGCACTGGCATCCAGCCTAACTGCACAGCAGACCTCAAAATGATGTAGAACTTGGTACCAGTCTTCCTAAGATGCCATATCCCTGAGATTATTTATTAAAAGATTTGTATCTTGTTAATAATGATCTCAGAACCAACCTCGAGTGTTTTACTTTAAAATCTGGTTTTTTATAAATTGATAATTAAGAAGTAACACCCAAGGGATTTGTTCCAGTGGAGCATTATTTTATCTTTAATTAATACAGGAATTTCTGGGGAAGACACTCTTATCTCTGTCTCCTTAAAGGGAGAGAGAAACTTCATCCCAACATCAGTAAAGCTTAAAACATCACATAAATCAAGCACTGCTTGATTTGTATATATGTGGGCAATCCCAGGTAGCGGTCACTGGGATATTTGCTCCTTGTCCTCAAAGAGGACAGTGATCTTCACAGATTTGGATAAAATAGAGCTTAAGAGCCAAAAAGAAGTCTGAGAAAAAAAATTGTTTGTGAGGGTGAGACTCTACTGGGACAAGCTCAATGCTATGCTGCTGTTGTGAGAATGGTCACTGTTGGACAGGGAGCTGTCAGTTATGTCTCAAGGCTGATTAGGGGCCAACAGGAGGAGATCTTTGCTCCATGGATCTTTCTGTAAGGTAAGGACATGATCATTAAGCACCATTCACAGCCTGAAGCAGGAGTATGGCAGGGAGGCAAATGCAGGTCGAAGAAGTCAACTACATGAGAAAAGTCCTAGCTCTGTGGTGCTTTAGGAAAGATCAGCCTCTGCTGAGCAAAGGGAACTGCTGTGCATTTTGTCTGATAGATATTTATGAGAAATCAATCTCCTTGGCTGCTGCAGTGGATTTTAATTCTGAGGCTGTAGGTGGACCCTGCCACTGGTGTGTAACATAACATGCTGTATGGTCATTATTTTCCAAACTATTTGGATTAGGAACCTGGCAGGATCACACATGGACTCCTTTTGAAGACCTTGTACTAGACAGAAACGTGTTCCAAATTCTCCTCCCTGATAGAAATCTGTTGAGAACTGTACCTGTCTCCAGGTGCTTAGTTTACACAGGCTAAAATAAGCTTTAGTCCCAGGGAGAAGTTGCTAAATAAGTGTCAGCTCAAAGAGATCTCCTAGAAGGTGTGTTGTGGCTGCAGCAAAAGGGGCAGAGGATTCAAGTATTGAGACAAAGCAGTGTTTGTGCAGTGAAATCCATGTCTGAATGATGTCTTTGGCACACACTTCTGTGCAGTCAGTAAAGGAAGTGATTGGAACCAAGAGTTTGGAGGTGGAAATGCTGTGTTCCTTGTTTTCTGGGGATCCAACTTGAGACATCTAAGCTGATGTTTCTGGTTTGCAGATGTGGCAGGACCTCTATTGCGCTGACATTTGTTCTGAGTGGAAATGTGCTATACATTGTAATTGCTTTACAAAGTCAAGCCCTGTGCTTCTTAAAGCGGGCAACCGAAACACGACGGCACATTTGGCAATTATGGAAAACTTAGGAGCCTGATGAGGAGCAGCTGGGAATGCAGGGAACAAAATAAATACCTCACTGGTGGCAGTGAGCACTGCTTGTTTCTGTACAGGGAATTTGGCTGTGTAATGAGTCCAGTATAACACTACAGGCATGCATGTCACTACTGCAGGCAATTGAGGAGGGAACCTTCATTCTGGTACCTGCTGGTACCTTACTTCACAGGCTTAATGTCCTTTTGTAAATAGGATTTGGGAGACTTGAAGTCATTAATTTGCACTGCAGAGCTCCCCAAAGGTAGGAGTTGTTGCATTAGGCACTGTTCAAACCTACGAAAAAGGTTTGGTCCTAAACCAAAGGGCTTGTAATTTACATTTAACAAAATACTTGATGTGTGTGTATAAAAGGCATGTAAGAGGTACTGAAAGAAAAGTGTTTCTCTGAGATATATTATAGTGATCTCTCCAGTCCCATATCACACTGAAGTGCAGCAGTTAATTCATAGTAGCAGATGTTCATATATTGCTGAGCCCCAATTTTGAATTTTGTACTGATTCTGAACAAGTCAAAGACCCTTTAATCATCACAAGACATCATCCCTTTCTACAGTCCTATTTTCTTTAATAAAAACTATTTGTATCACAGTAAAGAACCAAATCACCTCCTACTAGTTCTCTGGAAACAGGCAATAATGTACCATAGGGTGCCTACGACAGGAGGGCTCTGAACCTGGAGCCACCCAAAAATTCAATAGAACTGTCCCAGTAATAGCTTTGAAACCAAAGATTCTTGAGACCTTCTTAAGTTTCCTTGTGAAGTCCTGCCGTGCTTTTCCTGACCAACCAAAACAACAAAGTACAAATCCACACAAGTCAAAGAGCTGCAGGAAAACCTGGTGCAAGTTGAAAAACAGAAATTCCAGTGTTGGTGGGCTTCAGGGCCAGAGGATTATGAACTCTGTGAAAATCTAACAAAGTAACCCCCTAATGTTCACATAGAGAGGTAAACAGAGCCACCTCTGCAGCTCTTGGACTGAGCTTATTCTGTGGGGTTACTGCTTTAACCAGACCACATGCACAACAAAGTAAAACATATCTTGGTCCTTCCTTGGCCTTACTTCTTTCAGAATTAAGTGCAACATGAGCAGCTTTGGGGAGGTGATGAGCAAAAATACACTCAGGCTGCTTTCTTCTGTATACTCACCTTTGTTATCAACAGAAGAAATAAAAATTAATAGTTCTATTACTCCTTTCCCCTAATCCTTCTCACCACAGCTTTATGTCTCTTCAGCAAAAGGTCAGTCTTTTCAAGTGTGATTTAAAATGTGCACTCATGAAAAGAGAAGAGCCAAACCACACAAATCCTGGATGTTAAAAATATGCTCCTCTGTAAAGTGTGCATTCCTCTTGTGTCAAATGCACACTCCCTTGCTGAGGTCTGGCTGTGTTGTGGTGGTGTGAGATATGTTTGCGTGCAAAGAGCTGATACAAGTGATATCAGAGGAGCCAGTGAAGGAACTGAGATCCTGATCATGCTCTTCTATGAGACAGCTAAGGAAAATGGAGCCTCAGTAAAGATCCTTAGAAAAGCCACACTTAACGAGCATGACTTGGGAGGGCACAGGTTGAATATCTCCAGATCCTCATGGATTTGCTAGGCAGGATCCACATAGTTTGCTGCTGCTTCCAGCACAGAATAAATGGGGCCTCATGCAATGTTCTCCTGCTGTCCAAACTCCATCTTTAAGCATTCCACAGCCTGGTGCCATCCTGAATAAAGTCCTGCTGGGTCCCAGCAGCATCTCCAGGTAACCCATGGAGGCTCAGACCTGCCAGGAGGCACAGGGCAGACACTGGGAACACTGCAGGAGAAAACAGCTGGCAAAGGTGTGTGTGGGAAAGCACCACGCTGCTGCCAAAGGTTCTGCAGGCTCTGGAGATCTGGGGATGTGGGAATGTGGGAATGTGGGAATGTGGGAATGTGGGAAGCAAACCTGCCCTGCAGCTCTGGCTGGCAGGCAAAGAACCAACCCCTGGCTTGGGCTGGAGTTCACCAGGTTTACTGGCAGTGTGTAATCTACTTAGTATGGCAGTAAAACACTCTAGTTTTCTGAATTTGCGTCCACTGAGGCTTTTAAAAATCCTTTGAATTTATCTCTAGTCATTTGCAGAGACATTTTAATGGAGAAAGAGACATCATTATAGATTTCTTTACCTCAAACAACAGGGAAGCAGGGTACCCACTGGCAAAAACCAGAGCCAAAAACAAGAAAATAAATCTCTAGAGAACCAGGAAAATACAGTTCTGCCTAGAGATAGCATTTTAATTTAAAGCTTTTATTGTCTAGATCTTCCAACTGAGGTTTCTGCTGTGTGAGAATGGGCTGTGTATTGTGTGTGTTTGGGTTTTTGCTGTTGTTTTCCCAGGGATGTTTGGCATCCTAAAGGAATCTGTGAACTACAGATGGTGCCCAAAGCAAGGAAATGTGGAATGTGGAGTGGAACACAAATGGAGCATCTGAAAGGCTCCTTGTCTGCTCCTGCAGGCCAGGAGAGAAATGCAGAGGAGACTCTTTGCTCCTTTTCTGTTATATCAAAGTGATTGTTGAAGGATTGCTCATTTTCCTTTCCTTTCTCTCCACCATCCACCTCTAAAACCTAAAAACTTAAAAGCCCAGTTTGAACAGTGGAATGTGTGGTACATTCTTGTTCTGTCTGATGGGACAATGTCTGTGCCATGGGGGGTTGCTGAGGTAATTCTTTATTGACCATTAGTAATTCTGGGAGCTCATTGTATGAAATTCCAGTGAACTGTATTGCATCAAAACCATGCTTAATTTTATATATAATTTAATTAACTTTTGTATTCCCTGTGCTGAAGAATGCTGATATGGAAAGATATCTCCCAGGTATTGCCTGGGCAGTTCATTGGTTACATGAATTGTTTTTCAAGGATTATTTTGAGTTTGGATTTACATACAAATAGAGGTAACTTTTAAGCAGCAAAAGGAAATTTAAAAACCGCAGTGGTTTCTTTTATTGCTAAAGAAAAGTAAGAGTTACTGTACCATCTTTGGGATTTATTGATCTTTTGCATTAAATTGTCAAAAAAGTGTGTTGTCTAAGTGAAGACATAATTATAGTAAATAAATTATAGTAAGTAAATAAATCTTCTGTCTGCAATCCCAGAGTGAGGCATCTGCCCTCTCTTCTGGGCTAAGTTCAGCCACACATTAGCTGCACCAAACCAAACAAACATAGCTGATTGGAATAGAAATGCCTAATCTTCTAAAAAATATTGAGATTGCGTAGAAAAGAAACATTTTGCCTCAAGATAGAACCACAGGCTGTTAATTATTTTGAAGGCACAAAATTCTGAAAAAGTTGATCCAAAATTTTAAAGAAAATCAGATCTCTCTTAGCTGAGGCATATCTGGATGGAACAATCAGACACTTTGAATTGTATCAATTTCATTAAAGATTTTGTTGGAATGGACAAAATAACCACCTTGGTATCACCAAAACCCTTTTCCAAAACCATTCTCCCCAACACTATCCAGCCTGGATAGCACCATGCCAGATGCCAGATTACATTTCCTTCATCAGCTGCAGGAGCAGCAGTTGTGGCTAAAAAAAGGTCAAACAAGTCATGTGGTGTGATCCAAGAAGAAATATATATTTTTTAAATTTGTGTATTCACCTTTAGAGAAAGTTGAGGCTGTATAGTGCTGCTTGTGATCGATTTAACCCCTCTGTGGCAGCAATGTAGTGGAAGAGGAATGGAGTGATTTAAGTGCAGTCAGAACATGAGGTTGCTGATGTAGCAATGACATTCGCATATCTCAAAGATGTACAACTTCTGGAATACAAGTAATCAAATTTACTAGATAATTTAATTCAGATGTTTTGTGGTTACTGGAAAACAAAGACCATAAACTGAGAGAGAAGCCTAAATATCCTCTAATGATTTATTAGGAAGACTTTCAGCCTACATAAGTGTTCCTATAAAATTGACTTAATAACCGAGATACAGAACACAGTAAGACCAGACAATTTTGTCTTACAGTTCAGTGTAACCATATCCTACAGCAACATTCTGAAAACTCAAGCAGATGTTGTTTAAATAAATTGTTTCATGAAATGTGCTGCTCTTTTCTTAAGAACAAATGTGTTTTTGGCTGGGCTTTAATGGAGATACTTTACTGACTTCAGAGAACAGCAGAGAGAAGACTATAACCATATTGATTAAAGCAGACATTTTAAGTTCAAAAGCAATAATAATAAAGGAATTGAAGACCTTAGTGAGATGAGAATTCATTCCTTGGTAAAGCTCCAGAGCTCTGACTGCAGGAATGGTAAGGTGTTTGGTATTTCTGGGGCAATGTAGTGCCCTGATCCCAAACCCCAGTCAGCAGGGATAGCCCCACTGCAGGGTGTGTGTTCCCAGTGCTCATCCTGCTGCTCTAACAGAGGGGATTTGCTGGGAGAGAGCTCAGGAGGTTTTTACTGGTACCCCACAGGCAAAGAGATGCTCTAAGTAATGCCAGCACACCACGTTCCACCACAGGAATACAGACAAGCCTCCCCTAACAAGAGTGTAAGGATGGGAAAGACGTGTCCCTCCCCCCGCCCCGATTTCAGTGGCCTCTGCTCAGTTACTAAAGGATCAGTGAATTTAAACCTACAGGAGACTGTAGCTGAGGTGAAGGGAATAATGCAGGGAGCTTTTTTTTCCATGGCAGTTAAGATCAGCTCTATTTTACAGTAAGGACTTCATGAACAGCCTGTTGAAATATTTTATATGCTTGTAGGTTGCAGCAATAGATCCACTCAATGGCATCTCTTGCTTCTAGTATTTTTTGAAAATCCTTTGTGGGTAGATATATTTCAGGCTGTGTCAGTCAACTGGTTAGGAAGTCAATTTTCAAAAGCCTTTTCTACTTTTTGACTCAAAAAAAGAAATTTTCAAAAGCTTTATGCAAAACTCAAGGCTGCAAAATAGCCTGGGCAAAACTTCTGGATTTTGTTTTAAGAATCAGCCCTTCAGAACCTGAAAGATTGTGCCATGCTGAGATGAACAACTATTGAGGCAATCCATTTTCTCTTAACTAATTTGTTTGCTACCCTAATGTCCAGCTCTTGAGAAACACTTTTCTGTGACAAGACCTTTGGGAAGGGACTTTGGATCCTTCAGAGCACGTACAGTATTGGGATCAGACAGTGCAAGAGGTGGAAATATTATTAATATTAATTTTAATATTAGTAAGGATTTTCTGCTATGCAGGAAATATGGGGAATACTCAATTTACTCATCAAAAGATGACATTTGTGATTATTATCAAGCATACCGTAAATATGAATTATTCAGTGTCAGGTTCTCTGTAAAACACAGGTGATATTTATCACTAAGAAAACTGTGTTGATGTATATCTGGAAGTGACAGATGAGGGATATGGTATCAGAAATGGGCTTTCCCTGTGGAGAAACAATAACTTAATCAGTGTTTCCAACATTCAGGACATCTCTCATCTTTCAGTATGTGCTGCTGTTTATTATGGCAATGTGCCCATGCCCTCAGATAAACTTCTATATCCTCCTCATATCTTAGTCCTTTCAGCTGACAGTTCTTGCTGAAAATCTCCTTTGACCTTTGGATTCTTTTTTGTCTGTAAGTGTTCAGATTTCCATTGGATTTGGGATGTTGAAAAAGCACAAATGTGCTCAGAGCTCTGACCTGTTTTCCATAGAGGCTGGCATCAAATAAAGCAATAAAAAAGCATTCTACATTTCTCTGACTGAAGCTGCAGTAGCTGCAGTGGCAAAGCAGCAGCCACAGCACATGGAAATTATTTTGCTCTGGCCAGTTTTCAAAGCAGGTGAAGTCCACTGTGATACAGAAGGCCCTGAAACTCCTGTTCCTCTGCATGAGGCAGTTCTGGGTGGAGATGATGGTCAGCTGGGCAGTGGATTGTCCTTGCATGGCACAGTAAAGGTGTTCATGGCACCAGCATCAGCAGTGTGGCTGGACTGGACAGGAGACCACATTGCAGGGTGTGTGAAAACACAGATTAATTAAAACACAGACTAATTTGCCTTAAAATACTGTGCAAGTGGTACAGGAGAGGCTGGGTACCATTCCCAGAGTGCTGGTGCACACAAAGTCTCCCAGTGACTCCTTTGATGTACAAACTCCAGCTTTCTTATGCATGAAATAGGTATCTAACTATTCAACATAACTTCCCTCTGT
Source organism: Anthoscopus minutus (assembly GCA_013399455.1). NCBI lineage: Eukaryota > Metazoa > Chordata > Aves > Passeriformes > Paridae > Anthoscopus > Anthoscopus minutus. The sequence continues at coordinate 42,716 of VWYI01047349.1, forward strand.
ATCCCTGAATGGGTGGAAACAGCTATAACCTTTTGCCACTTAGCAAAATAAGAGTGATTTATGTTCTCTTCATAATTTATTAAGATTTATTGCTGCCTCTGGGAAATTTTCTATTTGGCAGCTGATAGATCTGGTTTTCAGCTCTAAAAATCCTGCTCAGGAGCCACAGGCCTGGGATGTAGGGGCATAAACATGGCATGGGCATGAAAATAGAGAATTTCACTGGAAACAGCTGTAGGAGTAAATGATGTCAGTAGAATGCCATCAGACACTAAGGCTGCAAGCTGCTGGAGAGATGGCAAGAAAGGAAGCATCCACCCAACTCTGAACCCTTACAATGAAGGTGCTTCACAACAGCAGTGGTATTTCCTTTTTACTTGAGAGATGAATAGAAATTACTTGCTTGAGTTCATCAGGAATGCATGTTATAAATGATGCACCAGCCACCTGCATCTGTGCTCGGTTTTGTAGTCAGAGATATTTTAGTGGAGCTTTTCATAAATGGGGCTTTTTCCAGAAGAAAAAAATTCCATGGAGGCTTTTTTTTTGCTGTTTTTTTTAAGTAGATGCAGAAATTCAAGTGAAGAGAATGTCAAAGATGCACACAATTCTTATATGTGCTGTGATTGATAAATGGTAAATTTGTATTTGATCTTTTCAAAAAAGCTTACAAGAAAAAGTTCAGAAAGCTCAAAAGCCCCTAAAATTCTTTCGTCTAGAAAAAAATTCAGACTGTTTGGAGGAGTTGTTTTTTCAGTCATCAGCATTAGACATCTCTTTTATGTGTTTGGCAAATTGTTACCTTTTTTTCTCCCTTTCATTTTGATTTGATTAATTAGACCGCAATGAAGACACTGGAATAAAATTGACTGGTTACTTCTTTCTTTGAAAAATAAACATTTGGTTTGAGATCACATTTTTCCACTCAAATGCATGAGAATATTCTTTCATGGGGCCTGATTTTGGAAGATATATTCGAAAAATATAAAATGTTTCTGTTTAGCTTGCTTTAATTGCAGTTGCAATTTTTTTTAATTCATCAATATTATTTGAATCATGTTCATGTTCTTTGGAATATAGGGACAACTTTCAGCTGCTGAGCCCTCTGGTAAAACAATGATGAGAAACTTGTCAAATTCATGAGGAAAAAAGAAAAAAAAGCTTGCAATTTTTTTTCTCGGCAGTTTTAAGTCTTTCCACCTCATGAGACACAACTTGTACAGTCATTAAAGAATTCTGTGACATAACCACATGAAATTATGAAAATAAATGGGGTGAGAGTATTACAAAGTGACGACAGCTGATTCCTAATTTCATCATCCATTACAATTCTTGTCTTTCTGAGCATCTTGAGATAAGCTGATTTTTGTGGTTGGTATATTCATATGTTGCTATGTTTCTTGAGACATGTGTACTCTGCAAAATATATTAACCAGTGAAAGCGCCTATCTGCACCAAGTAAAATAAGGATTATTTAGGACATGCTGAACCCATGTAGAATTCCTCCTCCATAAAGAATGAGCCATGAGTCAGGCCAGGAAAACAAGTTTGACAGTGCTCCATTTACAGGCTCGCTAAAGAACATGGAGAAAGATGGAGTGAAATAAGGAAAAAACCCAGCTGCAGACAAAAGTTTAGATTGCTTACCTGTTTGTTTGTGAGTCAGGCTAATTTAACATTGTCTCTTAATGAGCCAGAGAGGAAGAAAAGGAAAAGCCTCACCAGTATGTCCTGACATGGTATTTTCACTCCCCATTACAGTTCTGTATTTGCAGGCAAAGTAAGGTGGTTCTCCAAAGCCTCATTGCAAAGTGCTGCTTGCTATATTACAGCTAATTGTTGAATGATAACCCAAATACTGAAATAACAGGTGAGAATGGGCCTGAATGAATTTCTCCACTGTTAGCATGCTCTCCTATTTTAAGATTTTTTAATGCATTTTATGGTATGCAGCAAGTGCTTCCACATTAACATTTAAATACTTAACTTTCTATCTCTGTACTTTAATCTCATTCTTACGTCCTTCAGCCTTTCATTACATTACCATTATCTGATAAATGCACAGTTCTCTGCGTCCTTTGAAGTAGTGAACCCCTATTATGCAGTATGGACTAGATTATCCATAGGTTATTTTCCATGCAATACAGCCAGGAGGATCTCAAGATCTCAAGAGCCTGGGCAAACATTCTGCATCAAGCTGCAAGGTCTGGCTCCAGGGTTAGAGAACTGAATATTCCTTGTCTGGCTTTAAGAAGCATCTGTAGCCACAGGCACCTGAAGACAGTGTGTGAGCTAGAATCTTTCCAACAAGCAGCACTTAATCTGTTTTCTCTGAAGTGTGATTTCAACATCTAAAAGCAAAAATTTCACCCTGCTCTAAGCATAGTCATTCAGTACTAGGAGGAAGTTCCAAATTCCAAAAATCTGATTTGTCAGTCCAATATTTGATGCTTATTATCAGCTTTAGTGGTGGTATTAAGGAGGAGGTAAATGTCCCAATATCCTTGAAGTTCTGGGGTCTTTTAAGGACCTTAAACCTTAATCTGAAAGAAAAAGAAGTTTCCATCTTATAATTGCAAAAAAAGACTAAAGTCTACAGAAAATGAAAGCAAGTAACCAGAGGAGTATTGATTTCTGCTGCATAAATCTTCCTGCCAATGAGTGGTTTGTGCATGTTCCTCATGATTCTTAAGACAGCTCTGATGCATCTGGTTTGACATGAAAAGCCAGAGTTGGGACTGGAATGGTGCCTTGGCCTCTGCACTCTGGTGGCATGGACATCTGGGTAGTGAGACTGGTCTGAACCTGGGCCTAAGTAATCCCAGGATCATTTTCAAGTGAAATGTCCTTGCATTTATGCTCAAGACTGCAAAATCCAAACAGTGTGAAAATTGTTTCCTATAGCATCCCAGACCCAAAAATTCTAAAATCAAGGAACAAGTGGAAGGAAGATGTTTTGTCAGCCAGAGGTCTAAGTGAAGAAAAGTGTCTGAAGCTTCACGGGCTCTGTAATTCTGTGTGTGGTTCCCATTACTTTTCTCACTGGGCATCATCAAACTGTGATATTCACATGAGCTGCAGTGAAAATAGTTCAGAATCAAATGACAATACCTCCATCACACTCCTCAGTTTCTGTTTGGAGAAAATATTCCTCTACACATAATTGTTTGGGTTTCCTAAGTGGATAACTCCAGCAGACTGGCTATTCATTGTGCTGGACAATTGTTTAGAAGCTTATGGTCCATGCCCAGTTCCTAATAACTTTTCCACTCCACTGAAAGTCGAGTGGTGCCCTTAGGAAATGTCTGATTCAGTCATCCCAATTCTCTTTTAATTATTAATTTCTAGTCTTCATTTATATTTCATTGTACTGCAGAAAATCTCCAATCACCACAGTGCCACTTCCATCTCTTAACAGCCTGAAATATTTATTAAACTCATTAAGCTGCAGTCTTGGTAGCTAATTACAACAAACCTATGTTTGTGCAAGCAAATCTAGCTGCGAAGATTAAATTTAAATGAGTGCAAAAAACTCCTTGCCTTCAGAGAGTTTTGTTTTTCCTCTTTTTAATTTGTCACGCAGATTTGTAAATCTTTCTAGTTATTCTGGTAACATTAGCACTGCTGATAACAACGGACACTTTGTCTTGGAGAAGTGCCAGTATTCTAAGTACATCTAATTTGTCCAGACAGTTTTAAAATCTCTTGAATTAAAATTGTAAGTTTATTCTGAAGAGTTACAACAATTACAGATGAAAATTTGAAATGAGAAATTTTTAAACAAAATGAACTACCAGAATTCTTTGATTTCTGTTACATCTTTGATGTTAAAGGCACTGAAAAAATTCAACCCCTTTAGTACAATGAATGTCACCAACTCATGTATTCAAGTAGGGCTCTCGGAGGGTTCACCATATGGACTTGATGCTATTTAAAGGTTTCAACAGACCTTGTGTAGCTGATTTTGAGGCCACTGCTAGATTTAAACCTCTGTGTGTGCTTTTACTGTGACAGACAAACCGTTTTTGGCTCTTTCTGAAATGCTGTCCAAGTTAGACCTCCTTTGAAGCGCCCCTGAAGGATCATCTTCCTCTCCAGAATTATGGATGTCTTCTGGGATGAGGACTTTAGGCCTTGATAAGAGGCATTCCAGAGTAGTCTTCTATTTAGGGGGCACTCCAGAGTAGTCCTCCATCTAGAAGTCTTTTACAGCAAAATCATGGAATGCTAAGAGTTGGAAGGGACTTTAAGGATATCTAGTCACAATGAACCTCATTATTTTTCAGAAAAATCTTCCCATGGAGTTAGAAAAGTGAGTTTAGGCAGCCATAGCAGACATTGCAGCTAAATTGGATATTAACTCTTCCTGGATAAGAGCAATTGCCTTCACTTCTATGTGTGAGCCTTTCTGGGAGCTGTCCCCAGTCACTGCACTTACACAGTGACTCCCCAAGGACCACTAGTATAATTCTGCGAACATCATGTGTCCAAAGCTTTCTGCTAGAGCACTCTCCTCTCCCCAACAGAATGGGAGCAAGATGAAATGGTAGTTTTGAAATAGCATCTTTCAGTTTGAGAGCCAAAAGCCAGAGATTTTTAAAAGGCAAAAGGACTCTCATATAATCACCCAGCAACGGAAATATTTGCTGATATTTTTAATGTGAAAATGTATTTCCTTCTTAATTCATTTGTCAATGGCTTTGTCCTCACTTTTTTTGGGTATAAATTGAATTCAGTAAATGCCCTGAAAGGAGCAACAGCAGAGTGTGTAACCTGAGGATGTGTGTGCGACTCTTGCTGCTGACATCTGCTGAGTGGAATTTCAGGTTTACTGGCAAAGGCAATTTTGTCTTGACTTGCTCCTTGGCTGCAGTGGAGTCAGGATGCAAATTGTTATGGTGGTGTGGAATAGAGAAATTCCTTCATGCACACAGTAGGTCTAGCATAACCTTCGGATGCGCTGGGTCCCACCATTCCCACACCGACTGCTTTTCAGGCTGGAGCATGCACAGGCACTTGATGGAAAAGTGCTCCTGGATTTGTCATTGCCTGCTTCTTACCCTGTGGATTTAGAAGAAAATGCTTAGCATTATTTTCATACTGTTCACAAGAATATTTGTGGGTAGGCTTTGACTTAGGTTACTTAGATAAGCTTCAAGTTGAACAGGACATGTCCCTCTGGCACCGTGTAATGAGGCAGATTTTTAGGGAAAAGTGGTCTTTTTTATTAATCCAACGAAATAAGAGTCAGGTAAGATCCTGTAGCTTCCTGGCCACCAGTGAAATCAGATTGTGTGTTAGAGTGTTTCTGTAGCTGCCTGTCAGTCAGTGTGTGCAGAACTTGGGTGCTGGTCCAAGGGAGAGGTGACTGGTTGGGCTGTGCTCTGCTACACAGGAGTGTGCTGCACTAGCTGCTCCTCATCCTCTTCTTGCCCTTGCTCTACTGAAATATTAATGGTACATGGCTGAGGATATAATTGCTTCTTCATTCAACTTTCCAGTTTTATAGTCCAAGACAGAGAATGTAGGGATGCATAGCATGTTGTGGAGTTCCAAAAATTTCTGAATGTAAAGGACTGTCCCCACCTGAGAATTGCAGAGCCTCTTCAAAATACAAATACATCAAAGTGCATTTCCAAAAGCATTGTCCTTAAAATATATTGTTAAGATCAGAATTTTTTGTGTATATTAACAATATCCATATATTAGGCCGGAAAGAAAGTGGCTTATTAGACTTTTAATGTTTCAAGGAGGATCTCTCCCTCTTCAACAGCAGCAGTTATTTCTGTCCCTTTGTAAACAAGAGTGGACATATTTTTCTAATCTCATTCCATGGACACTCAGGACAATAAAATTTCCAGTATCTGTAGATATCATTCTTTTTAAAAAAAATTCTGATTCTGTTGATATCTTCAGATGTTTCTCTAAAGATACCATTAGTCACATTAAATGAAACCTCTGCTTATGCAGTTAGTTTACCTAGGACTGCATCTGACTTTTTCTGGGAACGTTGCCTTTTTCTACCTAGATGTTTTGTCCAGGAAAAGCCGAGGTTTAGTCACCTGAAGAGCAGATCAAGGCTCTTTGCAGACACCTCCATTGCACAGGGTCAGATCTGTTCTGTGGCATGTGGACAGTGGATCTCATGCATTTGGGATGCAGTGGGATCTAATGTGTGTTTGTGCTGAGTAGGTGATCTGTGTGAGCACAGTAAATCCAATTCACTCTGAGCTTACTGTACGGGTATAAATCAAGGATGCATCCCAGACACATTAGTCTCACTGCATTTCATTTTGTCTGGGAAAACCTGGACAGAAATATGGTAGCCCTAAGCTTCCCACATTCCACACTCCACACACACACATAATAGGTTCATGTCTTGAACCCTTGGTCTCTCTCGGGCTTTCCATTATTGTTGATACAACACATAAATCTCAGGTTAAGTGTTCTCCTGACTTTGCAGTTATTTGCCTTTTTCCTATAGGCCCAACAGTCTTTAAATCCTTCTGAGTTGCTTATTAGAGTTTTAGGTGGGAAATAACAGATGACCCTTGGTTCAGCTCTCAGACTGATTCAGGAGAAATCTCTTCTCTGTGTAATGCCCTGGTCTCCAACAAACCACTCCCAGTGATTTTTGCAGACGTGGGCATTGTTCTCTTTGTTTCATGTTCTCTGTTGTTTTCTCAGCCAAGTTGCTTTGGTATTTATTAATTGAGAGTTGTAAGTAATTCACTTAATCTAACACTTGATCAGCAATTTCAAATCAACATTTGAGAGGGAACATACCCTCGGGCAGTTGTTATTTATTCTGGTCAGGTAATTCCTTTCTGGGCTGTTTAAACAGCAAAATGTTTTTTTCCTAACTTATGAAAAGAGTTTGCAAAAGTCTGGCTTTCTGTTTCTTTCAAAGTTTAACTAAGTAGACTGCTTAGTGTGATAATGATAACCAAGTACTGAGGTGGGCAGATAGCAGCATAATTAAGAATATGCAGCACTGCAGTATAAAGTCCAGGCATCTGGTAAGGATTAGATTTGCTGGTTATACAAAATCATGAAGATACAAACCATTCCGACAGAACTGATAGAAAGAATAAAGATGAATACATTACCATCTAAGCTGCCCTTGTAGCACTGAGAAATCCTCTAGTGCTGTCCACTTAAAATATTTCAACATCAAAAGCTAAACATTTGACTCTCAAGGAGAAATTGTATCACCTATTGCTAAATTTTCCCTAAAGTATTTTAAGTATTTTACTCCTCTGTAGGGGAAATATTGACTATATGACTCACATTTGGATTTTAGGATATTTTTTTTCTCCTTTTGGAGTTTGGGAGTATGAGTAATCCTGATTTAGTATTCCAGAGAAGTCCAATAGATATGAAGCTCTATAGTAGAGTTCCTTCTGGCAGCCCATAAGGAAGAAGTCAGAAGAATCTCACTGAAACATGGCAGACTGAGCTTTAATAAGGGCACCATGATAATTCAGGGGCTAGCATCTACAAGCCACATTCCCAGTTATCAAACAACCAAGCTTTAATCACTGCAAGGAGATGGATCCCTTTTCACCTAATAAAAAGTTATTTGAAAGTTACATAGGCACTCAGTGACAACTCTGGCATTTCAAAAGTTATACTTCGTCACAGTTATCAACAAGGTAAAGCCGTAACACAAGCCTCCATTCCCCCTTTCCTTCCTCCTCCCAAAAACAACAACCAGCAGCTACCAAAGCATTCAGTTCTATTTAGGGAATCCTTGGAGCAGGTTTGTCCTGGACCCAATAAAGCAAGTGTCTGCAGCTCCAGAATAAAGTGGGAAACCGAAGAAAGCTTTGAATTTCAAACATCTTTCAGTGAGGAATTAGTTTTAAAAGACATACAACAATAAGCCATGAAATAAGTCCAGACACCATAATTCAGGGATAGAATATGCTATGAAGCTGGCAGGCAGCCAGGCCAGAGCCAGGTGCCTGTTTTGGATTAGATTCAAGTGGCCTTAGGCCACCTACGGAGCTTTCAGGTAGAATCTGGAAGCTGCTCACCTCAATATGCCCTACCTTGCTTCTATTTCAGGTACTTCAGGATTCCCAGATGGCTGGCCCTCATCCAGACCCATCTGCTTTCAGCTCTCCTTGTCTCTATCCTGTCATGAGACAGGCTGCAGAGAAAAAAATGTATCTGGAAAACAGAGAATTAACAATTAACTGCCCATTTTCCTCAGTTTACAGTGAGAAAATTTGACTCATGAGAGGTGCATTTATATCTTGCTGCTCTTGACACCCTGAGTGTGGGATTACAGATAAACAAGGCACATATATAATCAAGGGGAAAAAAAATAGATCCTGAAAAAGAATAACTCTTTAAGCTTAGACTCTTATAGGCCATAACAAATAAAATTACTTTGTCAATCTAATGAATATTTTATCTGTCACATTCTTCTGTTTACTTTTAATTCTGTTTTATATTGGATCATGAAAATAGGCCAAGATAACTCAAATCCTGAATGTCAGTAGTAGAATTCTGACTGCAAATTGTTTTTGCCTGACTGTGGCTGGGTCCTTGATGTGCTGCCTTCCATATTTCTCTGGAAGATCCTGTGCATGTCCTGCTGTGGGACTCCAGTTTCATTCCATGAGGATGGCTGGCTGGAAGGGCAGAGCTGGAGCCAGTGAGGTTCTTCCTGCTAGATCCAGTACAATTATCCTGGAAGCCTGGGGAAAAATTAATCAAGCTGCCCTCAAACAGACTAATCAGTTTGAGTTTCTGTTATGAAGCTCTAGCACAATGTTGCTGTGTCTGCCCTGCCAAGGAGGTTTAAATCTCATTTAAATTCAAGCTAAAAAGCTCCTGCTCTCATTAAAAGTAAAATGATTGAAAGGGCCATGAAATCACTTTTATTAATGTTACAGTCTTAAAGAGTTCATCCATGGAGCAAAACAACAGCACTGTCACAGTATCTGGTGTTCCTTAAAGGGGAGGAAGGGGAGGATTTTGATTACAATGAACCTCACAGCAACCATAAACATACCTGGAATTAGACTTGTGCATAAAGGGTTGGCAAGGAAAGCCTCAACCTTCAGGACTCTGATTTTCATTAATATTTTATTCTACATTTCTCATATTGTAATAGGACTAGAAATCATCTTCCCAGCAACCTCTCATCCATGCTCCACTGCAGCCCTTTCCCTAATATGCCACCATAAAGGCCCAGCTCTTGCCTTACTAAATTCAGTTTAAGATGAGCTGTTGATTTCAGTGTTATAGGCGTACAACATAATATGATCTAATTCCTTTTTCTGCCCAACATCCTGCTCTATTGAAAACAGGCAAAAATCAAACACTTTCCACTCAGTACACACACAGCAAGAGATTATTAAATGTTGTCACAGAAACTGGTGAAACACTGAGTTTGTAGAACAGCTGTTTGATTCCTCAACATGCTGAAATCACTTTAGAAATCAACACCACAGTTGGGGAATAGTTTTGTCTGCAAATTAGGAATGCAAAGAAGGCTGTGGTAAATTAAAAACTGCAAGCTGCACTCTTGGGGTAGGTACCAGTTTTCTGTTCTGCATGTGTTGAGCACCTAACTCGAGAAATCCTTTACAACTACTGCTACCATATTCTTCATCTGCTCTAACCATCTTTTGGCATGAAAATTAGTGATGATAAATAAATCTTTTTGCAGAAAAAGAAAAGGTAGGTCATGAAAGCCTTGTTTTCCTGGTGAAAGAGTATAAAGCATTTGAAGGGAGTTAATGCCCTTATCCAAAGCTGAGATTGCTCACTGCCATTGTGGCACAGTGTAGTCCTCAAGTAATGAGCTCTGGTCCTCCAAAGACACCACGTTCCAGTGTCTGACACAAATCCCACTCGTTACAGAACAAGAGCTGAGTCTTTCAGTGCACAGCAAACAGAGAATCTGCAGATCTCTTAGACAACACCTTCTTTGTACAGTATTGCATGGTGCTGCAGGCCCTTTCTTATAGAAGCAAATATGGAACAGCTCCATAATTGTGTGGGAGACCTTTTCCTGTTTGTTTGCCAAGCTGTCGTTAAAATTCCCCCAGAGAGGTCCTGTTTGGGTAAGAAGGACGTGAAGGTGGTGGGTCTGGGCAGACACCTACCAAGGGAAGATGAACACACACTCTACCAGAAGTAAAATCACCTAATTTTCATAGGATATGGGCTTATACTTAATTAAGAACAGTAAAACAAAGGATTTGTGAGTATGCTGCAACTGTTCCAGAGAAGGGGCTGAAAAGGCTCCTGAGCTCCTTTGCAATCTGTGTTCCCAGCAAGATTGCTGAAGTAACAAAGGCTCATTGATGTGAGAAGGGAGGGAAGTTTTTAATAGAGGAATCCCAGGAGCCAGCCAAAGAAGCATTATCTTGTATTAAAAAAATCTGCAAATAATGAAATTCAGAGAAAAAAGAAGCCAATTTTCTTTGCCTGGCCCATGAAATGAGTAGCAAATAAAAGAAGAAACACGTTCACAAACGACTGAAGACTAAATCTTCCCAGCAACATTCTTGGGGTGTGTTGCTCAAAAGCATACAGGGATCCATGCTCAAAAATGCTCAGGGGGGTTCAGTTCCTCTTAATCCCAACTGGAGCTGTGAATTTTTGGGACTGTGGAAAATTAAGTCCCAAAATTTTCATCCCAGAACTCAGAGTCCCACCCTGAAACTAACCAGATACAAGCAGGAGAATTGTTATCAGAGATCTTCAAACTGATGCCAGCACTTGTGGGAATTAGTCAGATCAGCAGAAGTCATCTTTCCAGTCCAGTAATAAAATGAAAAGGCTAGATAATATTTCAGGCTTGGGTGTGATGAAGCAACACTACCAGGAATGGGGGAGAAAAACACAACTTTTAGTCTCTGTTGGATGAAACAAATATGTGTTGTTTACAGGCACGAAAAGAAGACCCAATAAGAAATTAATAAGGAATCATTTCATCCCAATGCCATTTGTTTTGGGAGTGGAATGATTTCCTACAGGAGTAGAAGAATATATTCCTCACATGGAAGACAGAGGTTGAAACTTCCATATGAATTTTGTTTCTTGGCCTGGTTTATCCTTTTCTGGGATGCAGATGCTGGCTGACTGTAGCAGGGACTGAGCTTTCCTTCCTGCACATGATGCCAGAGTACGTCTGAAACCAATCCTAGTGTCTTAGAAATAATTTGCAGGGGTTTTAACTGTGTCTTTGTGACTCTGTAGGCTGCCCAGCCTTCTGGGTAGAGTGCAAATCACTATTTATAAAAAGCATTTTCAAAGTGGATCTTTGAACCTGCTGGACTGCACAGTTTCTCCTGTGCCATTTTTGATCCATTGTATAAATACAAATTTTGGCACGTGCACAACATTATAAACTGTGTAATTGTTTTTATTAGAGTTCTGTGAGTTTGGAGGTACCTGTGCTTTAATTACCCTTGGCATGTTTCCAGGAAAACTCTTCTAAAATGTAGTGCTTGCAAAGCCTTCGTTGGGCCACCCACAATGACAGCTTTTATTTTTCCTCTATTAGTGATGGACATTTTCATTTAATTTTGGTCTGGGTGTGTGACAGAGCCCCCATGTTCTGAGCTGCAGCTTCCCCCTGTTCACTTTCCAGCCACAGAGTGGTTGGGACACCGTGGCAGCAACTTGTGACGTTTGGACCCGAGCCAAGCGAATGCTGTTTGCAAAGTTTTTTAGGTTGTCTGCCTTGCTTCCTTGGTCTCCCCTCCCCCTTTCAAAAATTGTTGGTGACACAAGAAATGCAAGTCAGTTAATCTGTTCTAAAATCTAAGCACCAGCCTACAGCAGAGACGGACAGAGAAATGCAGAACATTGCTTGGAAGGTGGGTTTAGTTCCGCTCCTGAGCCCAAATCTCTTGTGTCGCAGGACAGAGCAAGGACAATGGTAACAAGTCAGCAGGATAGCTGGAACTTCATGCTCCATGCCAGAAAATGGGATGTCCAGCTAGCACAAATAAATGTGTAGAACTAATCAAATTAGGACGGACATGCTGTGCAATACAGAGAAATGCATGTAAGCAGAAAATTGTGCTTAATATTTGTAATCAAAAGCATTTATATGGGACTATAACAGCCCAGTGCTACGTGCAAATTGGGTGAGGAAAAAATGTAAACATTGTTTCTTTGATTTCACGGAGTTAGGGTGCAGCAGGAATGCTGGATGGAGCTCCTTTTCCAGGGGCTGTGATTAAAAAACTATGTGAAATGAATTTAGGGGCTTATTGACAAAAAATATTACTGTAAATGGTGGTGGAAATCTATTCCTCAATGATTACTCTTTATTGCAAGGAGCTTGCCAGAATTTATAGGATGCAAACTGAAAGCTGTGGGTTAGAGACAAGCTGAGGATATGACTTCCATCCTAACAGCCTGCTTTAAGGCTTCTGCAGAAAGCAGAATATAATAGAGAAACTGGTGAGACAGTGGAATTTTATTCTGTGAACTTTCAGATCCTTAAGGATCAAAAATTAATGGAGGAGCTATATTAAGTCAGCCAGTATGTGTTTTTGTTACTTATGCGTTTTCATGTCAACTGAAATATAGTTACCCATAAACAGAATAACCAGTGACATGGTGTCACTGAAAAATGCAATTAACTCGTATGGTAAACTGAACACCAGTTAGAACTGCAGAAACATGCTTTTGGGAACATGCTAGATTAGCATTTTCCATTCCTCAGAACACTGTAGTCAGCTTCAGATTTTGTGGAAGTAGACAAAGGAGTCCTCAGAGATTCTATTTATGAGAGCAGCCTTTTAAAATTTGGGGCCGAGGGAGGAAGAGGATGGTGCAGGAGTGGATGTGCTGTCAGCTGCCATTCCAATGCTTTATAACCCTGCTCTGTGGGAGTCAGAGCAGGTGCAGGAGGTGCTGCAGCTGTGGGGAAGCTGAGCAGTGTCCTCAGACCATGGGTGTGCCAGGATGTGCCCTCATCCCAAACCTGAGGGGCACCCACTCTCTCTGTTCACAGCCTCCTCCCTGCACAAAGGATCTTTCTGGCAGCGAGGATACAAAGATTCTCTTCTCAGGTTCTCTAGCCCAACCAGAGGAAGGAGCTGTGGTCAGTCATGCCAGCTGAAAGGATTTGGCCTCAATTGTACAGTATTGCATGGATTTAGATAAGGTACAGACAGATGTGTCAATGGGATTTAGTACCAGCTGAGCACATCCCTGGAACTCCACTGAATCTATAGGAACCCTTCCCCAAGGTCTTTTTGAAGTTCATATTTTGTTCAACCAGCGGTCTTGTCCTGCTGCAACTGAGTAACAGTCGCTGAACTCTTGAGACACATTATATGCATTACAAAATGCTTTGAGGTTAATGAATGAAAAATGTAATGAGAAAGAAAAGCCTCCTTAGCAGTTGTGTTGTGTATGGAGCACAACCAACTTTGGAGCATAATTTCACTTTGGGGCCTCTTCAGCTTGTGACAAAGATGAACCTGATGGGTTTTAGAAACGAGCAACTCATTCTAAAGAGGGTCATTTATAAAGGGGTTTCTAAGAAGACTTCTCTGCAAAGAGTTTCACCCAGCATGTGGTTAATCATCCCTCACTAGAAGTGAAGGCAAAGGGCTTCTGTGCCTCACAAGAGGAAAACTGCTTCATGAGGATAAACATAAAAAGCATAAAGATTGAGCTGGAAGAATTCTATGGAGTGCTTATATGTACCCTGAGTAACCCAACAAGTATGTAATTTGGCAAGAAATGGTCCCAGAAATGGTCAAGTAGAAATGGACAGTTGCAGAAACTGAATGCTGAGTTAGCAAAGGAAAATTCTGCTCTGATTCTACTATGCATATTCTCTGAATATTGATTAAAATGAGCCCTCCGTGCACCATTTCCCATTGGAAGTACTCTGCCTCCAGTCATCCAACCATATGTGGTTTAATTATAGTATATATGACACATTCATTTTAAACACAAATAAGTCTGGAAGATAATCTAGATTGACAGCTCTCTGTCTTCTGTGAATTGTTCACTCCTCTCAGCGGCCACAAGTGTCCCACACAATGAAGAGTTTGCTCTAACAAAAATGGTAAAACAAACATGGTGGCATTTTAGTCCAGAGCTTGTTTTTCCTGCTTGCCTGTCGGTCATGTAACCAGCAAGCACAGAATCACAGAGCCATAGAATGGTTTGGTTTGGAAGGGACCTCTCCTTCCAAACCCCCTGCCATGGGCAGCGATACCTTCCTTTAGACAAGGCTGATCCAAGCCCCATCCCATCTGGCCTTGGGTAATTCCAGAAACGGGGCAGCCACAACCATGTGAGTTCTGTGTGCAGCTTGAGTCTATCATGATGGCCATGACAGCATAGTTCTTGGGGAAAAAAGTCTAGGGAAGTTTATTGGAAAAGAAGGATTCAGAATTAGAAAGAATAGACTCCTGAAAAACAGTAATTGATTTTCTCTGATATGTTCATGAGTCAAAACAAGAACATCAAACATCTTTGCTGGTAGACATGAGGACAGTGGACAGACACTCTGCATGCAGGTGTGGTTTTTCTAGAGAAGGGGCTGAGACATCCTGGTGAAACTCAAGCTTTGTCCTTGTGGCTTCGGTGTGGGGAAGCACACCAGCAGTAATGCTTTGCTGGTGTGGAGCAGCAACCTCCTCCTCTGCCTTGCAGCTCTGGGAGAAATCCTGACCTCCTGACTCATGGTCTGTAGCTGATCTCTTTATACTGGAGATCTTTCCCCATTGCTACCTGCAGGGCAATGCTGCTCCAGGGTGACAACCTTTACTGGGTCTGCACAGTTCCTTGTATTCCTAGGCAACAGAGGAGTTTCTTATGTGGGTAGGACACAATTAGAACAGGTGGACACAAACTAGCAGAGGGAAAAAGATGACCTATTAAGAACCCGACAAAACTGATTGGAATAAAAAAAATTGGTGGGAGCATCCAGCCTGAGAACTTAGGGAGGATAGAGCCCAATGAGACTGCAGTGTGGTAATGGCTGTCTCTGAGGAAATCTGTGCCTGTAGCCACCTGAGGTGGGACTTGCTAGGGAGGGGGGGATGAAAGCCCCCCTCTGACTGCATTGTTTACTCCACTGCTGGCTGTGGAGCTTTAGTTTTCTCTGATGTTTTGCATGGTGTGTTTGCACATGGAACGAGCTGCCTTGCAGGATTCTCTGATGTTTATGACCATCACGGCTAGGATCTTGATTGACTCTGGGAGCAAAGGATGATGTTGTCTAAGCATGTTAACTGATCAGTGTTGCTGCCTACAGGCCAGGAAGGGTTGGGGTCCCCTGCCTAATGCCAACTCAAATCTAGATGCATGTCATTTACAGTCACGCAAAACAGTGTCACATTTTTTTCTTTTCCTTTGATCGTACCCAGAAACTATAAATCCCCAGGGTGAAATCTTAACTCTACAGAAACCCAGAGCAAACCTCCTTTCTGTGATGTTAGGTTCATGGTGAAAGTTGTGTTTTTATTTCTTAAACAATTCTTGTAATTGCTAGAGAGTTGTATTTATTTCTCTCCCCTCACAGCAAATTAAATGCCTGTTTTAATGGTCAGGTAGTCTACTGAAAACAGTCAGATCTGTCTGTTCAGGGTGTTGAGGGCTGATAATAAAATTGCAGATCAGTATTTTATATTTTTCTCCTATTATCTGCCATGCACAGCATGTTTTATGTGTTCTGCTCCGCTGGAACCTTCATAAACCTGTGGTCAGCTCTTTCATTTGAATATACTCAGTGGGAGGTGGCAGGTGCACTGTTACAAAAAGATCTCAGAACTTTATCATAATATATTCAGCAAGCTGATAATGTAAAACCAGCTGGAAAGTAGAGAGAGGTGGAGGAGAAATTCCATGCCTGGGAACTTATTTAATGTTTAAAGACAGGAAATGCTTTAGAAGCAAAAATATCTCAGATCTGTCTAATCCACTGCCTCAGACTAGTTACCATGATACCCCTGGTGAAGGGGGCAGGTAGAGGAGATGACCTCCATCTCACCTCAGTTCCATCGTGCTCTCCAGCTCCTGTGCCAACTGGAGCACAGACACCTTAAGCTGACACAGTTACTGTTTATTTTCACTGTGTGACTGTGGGACAAGGGAGATTTTGAGGAGATTGGACCAAGACACATACTGGAAAACTCTCTGGCACAAAAGGGAGATCATGAGGTGAGGGACACTTCTCCCAAATGCAGCCAAAATCATCAGAAACAAATTCTGTGTTGATTTCCAGCCTGGACCAGTCCCATCCACTTCAATACTTGTTTGCTTTGAGATTATTTGGATCTTTGATCCTTTCCAGCAGTTTTCTGTAGAAAGGAGTGGGTAATAGCACAACTACATTGGTTGGGACCAGAACCTGGTGCTGTGTTTGGCTCAATTTGTTTGAGTCACTGAGTGAAAATCAGCTCCTCGATGGATCCAGTGTTCCGTACCCAGTACCTGTCACAGACTCTCAGGCCTTAATCTTTGTGTGATTTGTTTCTTTGTTTTCCCAATGATGCAACCTTTAAAAATAATAGAAAATAACAGCACATTGTCTCCAAGTGAATGATGGAAGCTGCACAGCTTGTCCTGGACTGCGCTCCCCCCAGCACCCTCACAGGGTTCTTTGTGAAGAGAGGGGATCTCATCAATATATGAAGGCGTAGTGCCAGCTATCTGAAGTGTCTGAAGGAGAATTGCCAAGGGGATGAAGCCAGGTGCAACCTGGAGGTGCCCAGCAACGGGACAAAAGGCCACGAGCAGAAACTAATGCCCAGTAAGTTCCACCTGGACATGAAGAAGGACTTCTTCCCTGTACAGCGGCTGGCCGCTGGAAGAGATTGTCCAGAGAGGGCGTGGAGTCTCCCCCACTGAGGACGTTCCACGACAGTCCCGAGACAACCTTGCGCTCGGCTGCTCTGGGATGACCGCGGTGGGACCAGCTGATCCACCGCNGGCCGCCGCAGCGGCTGCGGGGCAGCGCCCAGGTGACCATGCGGGGCAGGCGGGAGCGCCCGCCGCACGCTTCGGGGAGCAGGTAGCACCCGCCAGGTGCGCGGCGGAACATGGACTGGCTCCTGCTGGCCGTCTGGACTTTACCTGCTGCGATCCTCGGCGGCAGCTCCATGCAATTCCAGACTCTCCCGTGGCTCCGACGCGCCGTAAAGGCCAGGCGGGAGNCAATATATGAAGGCGTAGTGCCAGCTATCTGAAGTGTCTGAAGGAGAATTGCCAAGGGGATGAAGCCAGGTGCAACCTGGAGGTGCCCAGCAACGGGACAAAAGGCCACGAGCAGAAACTAATGCCCAGTAAGTTCCACCTGGACATGAAGAAGGACTTCTTCCCTGTACAGCGGCTGGCCGCTGGAAGAGATTGTCCAGAGAGGGCGTGGAGTCTCCCCCACTGAGGACGTTCCACGACAGTCCCGAGACAACCTTGCGCTCGGCTGCTCTGGGATGACCGCGGTGGGACCAGCTGATCCACCGCGATCCCTTCCAGCCTGACCATCATGTCCCCGATCCCTGCGGGCCTGCCCCCCATTCCGCCCCGCACCGCTGCACATCCCCACAGGTGCGCCTGCCCTGCCCGGCTCCCCCCGCCCGCTGCTCCGCCGTGCCCGGCCCCAGGTGCCTCCCGCCCGTCGTCCCNGGCAGCTCCATGCAATTCCAGACTCTCCCGTGGCTCGGAAGCGCTGTAAAGGCAGGTCGAGAGCAATTTCTTTTGCAGTCGCCTAGTGTACTTTCATACCAGGTTACTGCAGTTTCTGGTGCCTTGTCTTTCTGCCTTGCATTGTCAAGGAAATCTCGCCCAATACTCCTTTTCTCTCTCTCTCTTTTATTTTTTTTTCTCTTGCAGACCCTTCAGCTGTGTTGCCTCTGTTGCATGTCTCATGCAGCAACTTTAACCAGTGACAGCATCAGTGGACTGACTCATGGTTTGTATAGATCTTTCTGTGTATGTGAACATTTGCATGGGTGCTTTTTTTTTTCCGCGGAGTTTATATTTAGAGGGAAGAAGTCACAGTGTTTGGGGAGCATAAAGTGCAAGCAGTCTGGCTACTGCGGGATGGTGAACCATGGGCAGGGATTAACTTGTTAAGCTCTGTGTGCTAAAGCTGAAAGGAGCGATATGTAGCAGCAAAGCAAATGAATGAGATTGTTAACACATCCACGTTTCCATGTGCGCTTAGAAGGATGAATGCGTGTGTAGCCACAACAGCAAAACCTCATGTGTCTGTTGTGGAAGCAGTGAGACAAAAGCAATGAAAAGATTTGTGTGGGAGAGCAGGAGGAGCTGTGCAAGGCAGGGTAAGGGGGAAGAAGTCCTGGAGAGAAAGGGCTTGTGTGAGTGGGAGCTCAGGAGCCATTTGTTCTAGGCTAGAGTGACTAACACGTAGATGCTGATGACTTTGGGGCTTTTGAAGTGCAGTATATGCTTTGTATTGTGTGTGAGTAGAAACAAAGTACAATAGAGAACCACATCAGGGTGCAGAAAGGAAAACCCTCTTGCACCCTATGCGCTGCTCACTGGGGGATTCCCCTCTCTGCAGCAGCTGCTTGCATTTTTTGGCCACCAGCCTGCTTAGTGTCTTCAGCTTTTGCCGTTGATTAACACCACTCGAGGAAAGTGAAAGCTCTTGATGTATTGTTTCTACGGTCTAAGGAAAAGCAACCTACCAGTGGTTACATTTTAAGCCTAATGTGTGTCCAATAAAGTCTATTCAGGCAAAGAGATGGATTGAGACTATTTGCAACATCTGTTACAACACAGGAAGGAGGGGGGGTTTTGTCTTTTTTAATGGTGTTATTTCAATTTAGGAAGAGAAGTTAATTGTTTGTCAAGTGCATGGACATCTCTTAAGTATCCACAGAGGAATGCAGCTCACAAATTAAATGGGGTTGGGAAGCAGTTTTTTCAGCATAATTACTTAGGCTACCAGGAATAGGTGCAAAGATCCTAGTTCAGAAAACAGCCAAAACTCAGACCCTGGATCCAGGACACAGGTAATCCCTACATGGCTAAGTCAACACCAATGGCAATGTACTGCAAGTGAGGCACCTGCTTGTACAGCCAGCTGAATTATGGCCTCTCCCCCCCTCATTTTTAAGTGGTTCTGAGTAGATCTCAGAGATTTGAGGTTCTCCTCAGAAATAGTTTTGTAATTTTTTGCATATTTTATCCAAAACAATAAACTTCTTTGACGTGCAATTAGCAATGGCTGACTAAAGGTTATTAGGTAGGATGTAATCTCTTTCTGCTGGAGGTCAGTTACAATTTGAAACCCAGTCTAATCAAGTCACTACAAAGAGATGAGGTCTCAGTTAAGGCATTAATAAATTAATCCTTTAATCCATTTGAACAAGTGGTAGAGTTCTGCAAGGTCTCAGTCATGGCTACCTCTGCAGTGATACAATATTTGCTGTGTTTTTAGGGAAGGGAAAAGCCACTCAAACCAGAGCAGCCTTCACATTTGACAGCAATTAATACAGGGGGAGGGGAAACTCTACAGATCTGCTGGTGATGACAAATGTCTTCAGAGGAGCAGTTGTGGGAATGTTCACAGTTATGCTAGTTTGTCTGTGCCTCTCAGTGGGGCACAAAGGAAACAAACACAGGCTGAGAGCCTGTGTGACTTATGGGGGCAAATTTATGCAGGCAAGACAGCACACACAGAGCCTGCAGAGCCTGCAGGCCAGCCCCAAAGTGAGGGAATGCTCCATGCCATAGGGAATACCTGATACCATGTCAGAGTGCCTTGTTTGTGGGATGCCAGAGCTGATGGCCAACTCTTTATCGTTACAGATTATGTGTTTGTGACGCCTGTCAGAGTGGATGCCAGCGGATCGTACATTTCACATGATGTTTTGCACAGTACTAGGAGAAAGAGATCAACTCAGAGTTCAAAGAGTTCCTTGCACTACAAATTTTCAGCATTTGGACAGGAACTTCACTTAGAGCTTAAACCTTCGACCATTTTAAGCAACAGTTTTATTGTCCAGGTACTCGGGAAAGATGGAGTGTCAAATTCTCAGGAACATGAAATTGAGCAGTGTTTCTACCAGGGATTTATAAGGAATGATAGCACCTCTTCGGTAGCAATATCTACATGTGTAGGCTTGGTAAGTGTCTATTTAAAACAAATCACATTAAAAGTATTTTCATATGTGGAATAGTAGCTGAAGGTATGTAGTTCATATAACATTCAGGACACCATACACCCTTTTATGATTTTTCTAGTGTCGCTGGTTGTTATTGTATTTAACAGATGAGACTTAGTTATAGCCAATGAACTGCATCAAAACCTTTGTATTTTTTGTTGACAGTCTTTCAGGGAAAAAAATGGAAGATTGGCTGGTAGTCCTAGCAATTATCCCATCGCAATTTGTTACAGTTTGTGATAGTTTATACATTTCTGCTTACTCTTAAGTAAAAGTTCTTCCTGCCTTTGTGAACTGCAATGAATAAAGGAAAAAAAAATCAGTCCAGAAGCTTGTGAAAAAACAGTATTATATCTAGATTCATCAACTACTTTAAGCAAGGGCGAATTTCCTAGCTTGGCAAGAGTTATGAACAAATTTCCCTTTGTTTCATTTGATAATTCAAGCCTTATTTGGATTTATGAGTTTTGATCAGTTGATCTCTTATGAGTGTGTTAAATATTACCATTGTGTATTTTCCATTTATGGCTGTCAGCCAAGTTCATGAAAAGTCATTATTCAAAGGTGATTTTTTAAAAATACATTTGACAGTGCTCATTGCCTGCAGAGAAGGCTTTACTGATGTAATTTAGCAGAATCGTCTACAGAATTAATAGTTGAGGATGTTTTAGGCTTAATCCCTTGCACTTGCAAAGCAGTCTGCTATGGCTGCAGAGGAAGGCAGTGACATTGAGTGGGAAGTACATGAAGTCATCTGTGTGCTTTGTGGTTGACTAGAGGTCCAGAGGATATGTTGGGTCACCCTCTAGAAATCTGTTTTGCAAAGGTACTTGTCTCTGAGGGCTGTTAAACTGTGTGACGGGACCAGAGAAGGAGCACTTGAGACAGCCAGTGTTTCCTTTGAAACTAGAATCAGTGACTTGAGAAGCCTGTTCATTAGGAAGGGCTGTTGATAACTGGTTGAAGTGGTCTGGGTTATATTTTGAATGCTGTACTTTCTTTTTCTTTTTTTTTTTTTTTTTGTACCTCATCAAGTTAGAGGAATCTTAACAGTTCATTTGAACAATTGCAAATGTGACTTTGGAGCAGGTGCCAGGAGCTGGGCTGAAGCTTTTCTTTTGCTTTTAAAGTTGTGTTTGTTATGCTGAACTGTTAATATCAAATGTGCTCAGTTGTTTTCATGGAAGCCTCATGTTCACAACTGCTACCTTTTATCAGATTTACTCAGAAAAATACCCTATTTTCACTCATTGCAGTGGTTTGTCTTTTTGCTCTGGGAAGTGCTCTACCTACACACAGCGGCTTCAGTTTGGGAGATCTCCCCTGTTTGGCCACATTTTGGTTTTTCACTTGCTTTCTGAGCTAAGTGAAGTTGGGCTTGTCAAGTCTTGTCTGGAGAAGGAAGGCTCAAGTCTGCCTCAGGTCACAGAGGAACAGAATGTGGTGATCTTAACTGAGAGTGAAATGGATCTTTTGCCACTGTCTCGACACAGAGGTTGTTATGACTGGCAAGCTTCACTTAGAAAAGATCCAGGAACTGATTGAAAGAGAATAAATATTGTGCTATGAACAAACTTATTATGGAGTTATGGAAGTACCTAGATTATCAACAAATAGAATCTTTTTTTTAAATTAATCTCAAGGTTCAATAGATTTTGCCTTAAATTGTTGTTTTGAACTGGCAAATGAAGTAAACTTTTACTTACAATAATCTCTTGTAGAGTAGGTATCCCAAAGTATAATTGTTCCTTTCTGTCCCTATCCATCCATTAATTTCAGTGCACCTAATGAATCCCAGGCAAATTACCAACAGGATTCTGGGTCTTTCAGTTTACAAGGCTGCCCTCTTAAAGATGTCGTCAGCTGTCTGTAATGACACCCACGTCACTTTTCACTGGGATCCAAATTCAGTAATCATATGTTAAGTCTGGACGCTGTGCTCTGATCAAGAGAACCTTGTGAATAGCTTCTATATCCTTTTTCACCAACTGCTTTTGTCACTTGGTTGCCCTTCTTTCCTATTTGCTTTGTTCACTGCAATTAAACCGAAAGTGGTGTTTCTTCTCTATGGTTGGTAGCACTAATCTTTCCATTGTTCCTTTCATTAGCAATAGCTTCTCTACAATAAAGCTGCAGTGACCCATTCTTTCAAGCCTGGAACACCACAATGTGATTTGGAAGCAATTGCATTTCAATAGACTACGGGGACTCTTTGATCTAATTTTTTGGATGACCTAGAGTATTCAGTCATTCAGCTGTCTGTTATCTGCCAGTGCCTGCAGAGGAGGCTTTGGGGAGAGTCTATATGAAATGGTTTGTTAGGCAGGATGACCTTAACTTAACACTGGAAAGGAGCAAGAATTTGTTGCTTTGGTCTCGATCTGTTAAGAGATGTGTGTATATTACGTTTTAATGGCTTAGTTGACAGGAAGGTCCCACGTTTTTATGCTGATTTGTTGATTTGAGACCAAACGTTTCTATCAGTCAACACAATTTTCTTGATGTGTCAGAAGGCAGAACTGGATCTTTATCTGAACATGTCTCTAATACAGTAAGTGAGCATTTCAGGAGAATGTGTGCATGTTTGCTGTGAGTACTGCCTCTTTTCATCATCAAAGTGCTTTGACTTTCAACAGGAAACTTGTCTTTTTCTGTCTTCTGCCCTTTTTCTGCTTCAGTCAGCATCCTTTGCTTGCTGTAGCATCTGTTATACAGCAAAACCCCAATGTTTTTACTTATTTTGTAAATGAAAACTCTGTTCTAGACCTTCTGTGGAGAACATGATACGTTCCTTCCACAGAAGTTATGATAATTTTTTCACATTTTTTTAATGCATTCTCACTCCCAGTGATCATTTTTTTTATTCTTACAACTTTGGGACGATGGGTTTGTTTATCTTAATAAATGCAAATCTAGTTTCTATTATTAGCGTCATATTAAAGTGTCCCAAATAGAAAGTAATGCAACATTTTTTACTTTTCTTCACTGATTTTCATTATTGATTTAATAAACCTGTTTTGTTGTTCCTACATGACTTTTTGGAGTTTCCTTCACTGCCTTGTACTCTTCCAGTTGGTGCATCCAGGCTACTGGTTTGTCTTGCTGCTTCATCCCCTGTTTACATTCTCTAATTCAAACTGTTCTTTCACATTCAACTGTTGTTTTTTTTCTCCAAAATCCTGATTTGAGCTAATTCTTATTCTAATTGTATTTTTATTACTATTATTATTTCGCAATTTATTATTACTTAAATTTGCCTTTAACTAAATCATTGGGAGGCAGACTATACCAAATCCACTACCATGGTTTTTCTGAATGAGATGATGCCACTGTTCGAATAAGAAATTTTTTTTTGGGGCCTACTCAGTATGGCTGTGTATATTCCTATCTCTTTCCCCCTTTCCCATTCTCATCCACTTGTGCTATTTAATCTGCATTAAAAATGAAATCTGTTGTAGGTTCACCATCTTTAACTCCACTTCTGTGACGACATCTAAAAGTTTTACTGCTGCCTTCCTGCCTTCCTTGCCTCTCTTTACAGGCCAGTTTTTGTCTCCTTTCTGTCTCCTTACCTTAGGTTTATGTGTACAGTGTCTCCTGTATAAAGTGAGTTGTTTGCAGTCACACAGTAAATCAGTGCAGAGTACAAGAAAACCTCAGAGGTCTCTGGTTGCATTGTAGTGACATTCTCAAAAGTAATTTATAACTGTGCTTTGGGAGCAGAAGTCACATTCCCCTTGTGAACATGAACTCTGGCAAAGTCAACCAAGTTTATAATCCAGTACACAACATAGGAATTGGTGGCCCTAATGAATGAGGTGTTTCTTATACAGCATTTGAGGGGTACAGGACACAGGTGAAGGGTCTAGAGCAAGTCCAAAATGCCTGCCCAGAAGAAAGAACTATTCATCCAACATAAGGAGCTCTCTTGCCATTCTGTTACAGGCAGGATGTGTGTGTATTCTGGGACAGAAAAAGCAAGTTCAGTTCAGAGGAACAGTTCAGGTCCTTTAAAACTATATGATAGTTTTATCATCCAGGCCAAGGTTAGCCCTGGCATAGAGGCCTGAGAGCCTGCACCTGCTCACACCAGAGGTGGCTTTGGGCCGTTCTCTCCCCTTGATTTATGTACTCAATTACAAGTAGTGGTGCCCTCCTCTGGTTTTGCAAGATGTGGTTGAGTCTGTCATTATAAGGAGCCTCTTGTCTCAAGTTGTGTTATGTTTATTAGTGTCTAGTCAAAGGAAGAGAAAGAGGAGGGAGGGATGAATCATGTTACACTCGTTGAGCTGTCAGAGGATTCTAGACAAGAAGGGTTATAGATGTAGCACTGAGAGATAAACAGGAGATGTATTAATTCACTGCAGGGTATGTGTGTGTCTGAGGGCAGGGCTTTGCTTGAAGTATCAAAGAAGCCACAAAATTGAAGCTTTTTGATGCAGTCTGACCACTTAAGAGGCAAGCAGGCCAGGCATCTCATGTACCCACACTTTGTAGTTATTTAATTGCACCTGGTATTGGCATTATTTAAGTTGATGCTAACAGCACCCTCCTATTCTAAGAACTCACACTTTTAAGTCAAATTAAGTATGTTGACACAAATCCCAAGATTCTTATGCAGACAAACTGCCATCAAACTCAATGAGCCAGACTGCTGGTGAAAGTACAGAATAATTGCTGTCTGCAATGAGTCCTTGTCAAGAAATCTACAGCTGTAAAAATACAGCAAAATTTGGCCCAGAGGGACCTTGAGGAGAAGCTAAGTACAGAGCTGGTGATTTTTCTCATTCTTAAATGTGTTTTTAGTCCACCCAGAAGCCAATACACAAATCCTATCTTTTCTGCCATTGCACCAAGACAACATTAACTGCATCTTGCATTAACATGCATGGGAGTTCTGTGATTTTCTTTGTAGTCACACACTGTTGCATCTCCATCCTTTATAAAACACAGTCTGTGTTTTACAGAACCATCCTTTTGTCCGCTGTTTTGGTGAACATTTTCCCATTATTATTTCATTACTCCATAATATGGTAGTATTTTTACCATTATATGGTAAATATAAAAATAAGAAAAATCTCCACAGGAAAATGAGATGACAATGAGAAATAATCTTATTCTTGAGGATATTTTAGATAATACTAGAAAGGTACAAGGCAGTATTTCTGGGCTCAGCATTGACCTGACCAGTTATGAACTGTGCCATTAGGTTATTGATCAACCTTCTCCCTATCTGTCTGATAAGTGTTCTGTTTAACTCTACCATTAGCTCTGCAAGACAAAGGCAGTGTTATCCCAGGTGTTTGGGCGCTACTGATTCCTGATAGGAAGAAATGAAATTAAAGAGGAGTAATGATGAGAAAGAATCTGCTTCTGCTTGGCAGAAAAAGTAATAGAAGTTGCATTTTTTCCTAGTTTTATGCTAAAAAGCCTGGAATGTACATAGGGGAAGTTGAGCACAGTGGGCTGTGGCTGCACAACAGCTCTGGAGTGCCCACAGGAGCTGCTTCTCTCTCACTTGTGCCTGCTCTGCCAGTGCTCAGTTGGTAGCAAAGCATGGAAATAATTCATTGGTGTATTTCCAACCAAAATTCAGGCTGCTGTGGGCACCATTGCTTGAACCCTTGGAGTGGTTTTCCAGAAACAGGGAGCATCCATTTGTACAGAGCTAGTTCATCCTGGCCCTCCTTGTTAAGCAGCAGTCTTATCATCACTTCCAAAGGGATCAGTAGTCGTTATCTGTGCTTGAAACATCAGCGTTTTTCTTGCTGTAGCAAAGCCTTTCCACTAAAGCTAGTTCCCACACTTTGCCTGGTCCATTAGAGACGAGCTTATAGACAAATGCCCTTGTGAGGGTCAGGAGTGGATGACCTGCCTGTGCAGACGTGACCCCTTCATAACAGGATGTCTTTGATGTCGTGAGGAGTTTTATTTTCAGCGCCACTATTTTCATGTGAGCCGTACCATCTCTGCTGCCAAGAGGCAGTGTATTCTCTCCTGCACAGCTGGGAGCTGCTGGACATCACAAATAGTTCTCTTTCTAGAGGCAGATTTCAATAACTAATAGCAGCTTTTAGCCACTAATTAACCTAACCAATTAACCTAAGCAGGACTTTATTTCTGTTTTTCCCCTTTTCTTCCTTCACTTCAGAAGTGTTTGAGTGGGATACCAGGTTGGCAGACCTGGTGTGTAAAGGCTTTTGTTTACCCAAAACACAATGACAGTCTGTGAAACTGGAGCTCAAGTTGAGCTCAAGCAGCCCACTCCTGGAGGTTTGTACCTGACACACAGCAGAGGAGTGGGAAACACAGAAGTGTCTTGGTTGTGCCCTGGCCCCCACACAATTCACTTAATTTGAGCAAATGATGCTATCAAAACTGTTCTTAAATATTGCTTTTTTCCCAAGCTCATTCTCTCCTTACCCTGTGCAGAACCAGAGCCCTGATCACGATGACAGCTCTGTGACATGCACTCACTTGGGAGCTTGGCTTTGATGCAATGCAGGCTGCTCAGTCATAACTACTCTGAATGGTCACTGGGAGTTCTGTCACCAGCTCCTTAAGTCCCTCAGATATTTTGGCTCCTCAGATTTTTATTTGTTATGGTATTGCGTTTAAGCTCACGAGATATTTTTGATAATGTGTTCTAATTTGCTGCTTCTTAGGGATGAGTTTGTTGTCCTAATATACAGCAGGTTCTTTACTCTTTGAAAGAGAGGATCACTGGAACTGCTGTCCAATACTGCAATAGGAGGGATGACTGGATGTCTAAAGACCTGTGGTTTGGAAGTTTTCAATGTATGGATCAAGATATAAGCTGTAGCTATGCTAGAGGCATATGCTAGAGGCATCCAGTACCTTTTGAGCCATAATGTATCTGTCAGTTCCTCAAGATCATTTCAGAGCTATTTTGCATCTGATTTCATTCTATCCTGAGCATTAGCTCTCTTGTTGACTTACAGAGATAGAGCTTGCCAGGGATTTTCTAGCAAATACCTATTTTCCAGGAGCTCTGTGTGCCTCACTTTGTCATGGTCTTCTCCCAGTGAGCTGGCAGGAGAGGGGTTAAACTTAATTATCCCTGCAGTAAGAGCTGGCAGTGGACCTCCAGTGAGTTTTAGCAGCTGAAACCCAGTCTTGAGTATTTTTTTTTCTAAAAAACACTCATTTTCTGTTAGGAAGGCTTTGACTAGCCCTTAAGTGTTATCCGAATTGAATTTTAATGGATAATTCCATTGCAAACAAGGTTTTCTTCTGTCTTTTTGATCATGTCACTGGAAGCAGAGATGTTGGTTCTTTCTTGCCTCTTCTTATCCCATTTTAATCCCAATTCTGTTGCTGCAGGTCTACTATAAATTACTGTATGCTAAAGGAATTTCCTATTGATTTGGTCTGACAGTGATTTGACCAGCTATGTGAATAGCTGATGGAAGCAGAACTTATCTTGCATTCAGACAGTGGAGCATTGATTAAAGCTCTGAGGTAAACATTTACAGAAGGAACCTGAAATCATAATGCCTTGCAGCTCAGCACAATTTACCAACGTGTATTAATTAAGCTTCAGTGCTGGCTCTGCTTGTGTTAGATGAGAACAACATCCTGGCACACAATGGGTTGACATCAGTAACCTTTTATTGTTTATCATGCTCGGAAGTCACCAAGAATGAGGGTGAAGAAATGTCAAATAATCAGGTCAGATGCAAGTGAATGAGTCTTGATGGTTGAAGCTTGGTACCGTGGGAACCATTATTGTCCAGAGTAATTTCTGGAACATGCAAGTTAATTTCTTTTTTTACAATGTTAGTTCATAAGCTGGGGAAATCTGCAAACAACTTATATAGTCAGATGAAAACCCTTTTCCTGAATCTCATATGTCTTGCCCAGCAAGTGGCTGCCAAGAAATGGTAAAAGACAAAAGTTGGATGACAAATATAATAGGTCTTGAAGTTATTCCTACTGCAATAATGAAGCCTAGCACAAACCTGGTTAAGAGAAGAGGAAGCTGAGGCAATAAAGTGATGTTTGCTTGCAGAGACAATGGGCTGTTGCCTTTTCACTCCCCTGGGCATTCAAATTTCAGGCTGCCCCACTCTGTACACAGCACACTTGGGGCTTTATTCTTTGAGGGCTGGATTCTTGCTGTTCACAGTGGGATCACTTGAATGCTTGTGCCTGCCTGCCTCATATATGTTAATTGAAGGACTTTTGTGTCTCAGCATCTTTATTAATATTAATAGAATGAGATGTTTAATGGACCTATACAAAATATGCTTGACCTAGCTTGAGCCCTCACTTTTGTATTTTTTTATACTCTGCAGCACAGTGTGGCTTCTGAATAATTTAAGAACGTAATATTATATTCTGTGGCAGAGTACACAAACTAATGAAACATGGATTGCTCTTCAGACTTGCAGTTTCCTTGCCATGAGATACAGGATTTATATAACAGCAAAATGTAACAGGTTCTTTTTAAATCATGAAATTAAAAACAAGTTTTCTTTTTCTTTGTGTGAATCATTGCACTTCAGTGGAAAGATTTTTAAAAGAATTCTTTCTTGACCAAGCCTGTCTTATACCACACACACAATTTTTATTTTTTTAGGAAGGAGTCATCAAAACTGTAGGCCTTAAAATTAGGCTAGACTAAACCTCAAGAAATATTTCAAATGTTGTTGTTAAAGTAGAAGCTGGTTGTGGTGAGGTATAGGTATAAATGCTATAACGCAGCACCAGACAAGAAAGTTTAAATTTCTCTAAAAATGTGGCTACCCAGTGTCATTTCTTGTTAACACTTGACAGAAAGTTATGTTACTTTTTTTGTTAGATGCAAATATAAATTAAATGCTAAAATAACATTGGGCTATGGCAGAGATGATTTTTGTTTTGCAGTCCACTATGGATGATTATGGCATATACAAGAAAAATATTTCTGTCACATTTGCACTTTTTTGTTACTTTTTCTGATTAAGAATAATTCCTTGTAGTCTGCTCTACATTTCATTGTTTGGAATAAACACCTCTGCAACCATCGTGGAGACCAGTCTGGCACAACAGGAGCTCCAGCTCTGCCACCAGGTTCTCCTCATGCTGCAACCCATGTTGGAGGCCATTTGGATTTTTTTTTACAGTACTGATACCATATACTGGTGGTGGGATGGTTATCCTACCCCAAGCAACAAAAGCTTGAGAAGAGGGTCAGAAAAAAGGAATTTCCAGCCTGAGAAGCAGTGAGCTGCTAATGTCTGCTGATTCTTGCAGCCCAGTATAATCCATTCTCATTGACAGGTGTTTTGCTGGTGGATAGGCTTCATGTAAAACTTCTTGTGGTGAGTAAAAGGTTTTCTGCTGACTGCTTTGGATCTGAACCTGGCCTTGGGAACTGTCTTTTATTCCTTCCTACATCATCTTGGTCCTTGAGTCAGTAGGCACACCACTTTTTTGGGATACACTGCTGCAATTGCTGTTTGGTTTAGAAAGATATCTTGAAATGGGAGGCACCACTGGCTCATCGAGAAAGTGAAACGTGTCTGTTGCTCCTGGCAGACCCCAAAATGGGTGTTGGGCATAGCCCAGGGTGGTGCTGCACAGTCAGATTTCACTGAATCAGATGGAGGCAAACCCTGTCTGCAGGCTGAGCCTTGCTGTTCACGTGGGCTGCTCAGACCAGAGCCACCAGGAGTGGGACGTGGCAGGAGCTCAGGCTGTTTCCAGAGAGTCAGCTGCTGCTACTGCTGCTAGAAAATGCACCCAAGTGCTTGGCATGTAGTGCTTGCAGTTTCCAGAATGGTTTCAGTGCCTGGGTGCCAAGTGTGGTCATTCCACTCTGTTGCCAGAGCATCCTGACAGTGAAGGAGTAAAGGAAGAGCAATGGCCACCAAAAAATGCAAAGCCATGACTAAAGAGGTTATTTGGCCTAACCCAAATCCAGTCCTGATTTGGGACTTGACCAGGTCAAGTCTGGTGATGGGAATAAAAGAGGATAGTACCTTTTGAGGCCCGTTGTCCTTGTTATACAGGAGATGGTCTTGGCAGCTTGACTTTGAGCTGTGAAAATGCAGGAATATTACCAGATGTCATCACAGAATACCTGTCGGGGACAAGACCTCATTCATCTGCTCATGGTAGGAGAGCTGGGTAATTGTGGAGAGGGGAGCATGTTACAGAAATGGTTAATTGGTTCCTGTGCTTACCAGAGAGAGCTGAGTGGTCATTTGAGCTGCCTGAGGCATGGAACCCTGCACGTCCTGCATAATGAATATCATGTCTGATCCCAGGGATAGACTGGGGTGCAGGTGGTGCTGTGAGCATCAGGATAATGCTGTGGTGACAGAGGCTTGTGTTTTCCATCAGTGGGACTGATGAAATACCAAGGAAAGGACCATTTGGACTGGCAGCTGAATCAGAGAGGGCTGATATATTACCATACTACAGTTAAAGCTAAGAAAACAAATGTGGTCTTGGCCTCTGTGTATTGCACTGGTTCTGTTTACAGGTTCTCAGCTTTTGGGTTATAGTGGCAGCAGAAGTTTGTTTTTGTTGCAATTTTCGAAGCATTTATTGGAAATCAGCTTTCTGGTGCACACAACAGCACCACAACACTAAATTAGTTGCAAATAGCTCAACAGCTGAGGGAATAGTGTAATTTTTTTTGTTGTGGCTGTTCACATTATTTATTTAGTGATTTGAAAGACTACAGTTTGGGAAAGTCAGGGACCCACTCTAATGTGAGAAATAAACAGAAAGAAATGTTATTTGTCCAGAATGAAGGTCTGTCTTCTGCCAACCAGCATTTGTGCATAGCCAAGGCCACTCTGCCTCTACAGAGTCTCCCTACTCCTGTGTTAGGACTAGCAGAAGATGGGGAGTATTTCTCATTAGGAAGGTTTCCTGCCCACCATCAGCCTGCTCAGATTGGTTCCCATATGCTTCAAAATATCTCCATGGATACTTCACATCCTTTAATGACAGCTTAGCCTTTGCAGCTAATTGCCAATAAAGAAGAGAAGGAATTTATATATTGATACATACTTTTCTGTATCAATGGACTGAATTGGTGCCTATTCTTTATTAAATCTTTATCTTGCAAAGGACAGTGCAAGTCAGTGTCCATCGTATCTGAAATATGGATACATTTGTTTTTCTATAAAGGTGCACATGGCAATGCTGTTTATGGCTGTAATCTCTTTTGCTGTTCAATAACTTGTTCAATCATTATTATTGTTAATATGATTTAAAGCAACACTGTTGTGCTTCTTTTAAGAAAGGAATTGCATTTTAAAGAGAAGGTTGTTGTATTTTGCCTTTAATTTTTGTAATAAGTGGAGGGTATAGGTTTACTGCAAAAATTTATAATGCAGAGGATGTATATGAATGAGTCTCACATGACTTCCTTTATTACTTGTTAAAATATGTTAGAGGAATGAGTCACTGTAAATCTGTAAAATATTTTATAAAATTTATTTGCTATGGAAAACAAAACCAATTTTATTGAATCTTGGTGAATCTTGTAAGAATTAGTATAAATAATCTGGAAAACTATGATCAGTGCCCTATTTTATTCCTTTTGAGGGTCTCAGTGGACATGTATAAAGAGAAGCCCTGGAGAGGGGTGATCAAATGTGAAATCTTGAGCTGAAACTATTCCGACAGGATGGGGAGTGTAGCTTAAACCCTCTCTTATCTTGCCGGTGTTCTTGTGTGTGCTACCTCTCCCCAGCGAGATGCCTGACTGATTCACAGCAACTGATGGGCAGTTTAAAATTACAAAGCTTTCGGTTTCCTTGTTCCTAACAGATAAAGAGGGTGGGCATTTCCTGATTATATGGTATACACTCAAAATATTTAAGTTCCCCATGGTGCTATTTGTGCCTAATTTACTTCCCTAGCACATTAACACTGCTGGTTTTCTGCAGAGGGGAGGAGTGTGTGGTGTGACATGCTGTGAAGAGAGGAAATGTTTCACAAGAGCTCCTTCTGGCTTTTCCTCTGTTTGCCTTACCACCTGGAAAGAAGAAAAGGTGGAGGGACTGACTGATGATCCAGATGGATTGCAGCAGCAGTCACGTCTGTGGTCAGATGTGTTAAGCTGGGCAGATTCACACTGGGAGGTGGCAGGATTGCACTTCAGCTCCTGAAACCTCCTCTAGGAAAGTGTGTAGGCATGAAGAGTGCTGAGCTACCACCAGCCAGTAACCTTGGGGCAGGCTGTGCCCCTTCAGAGGCCACTGAGCAGCCAGATTATTTTGGAGAAAAGCTGGGGATATGCCAGTGTGAGGGATGGGGGCTGAGGACAGGCTCCAGCAGAGCAGATACCATCTGAGTATAATAAATCAGAGGTTGTGCAGGACACACGGAGCTTCAGGCTTGGAGTGGGAGTTATACTTTTTATGTTCACTTTTTTTCTAGTTCTTGCCTATGAAAGCAGACAAATTATCTCCTGTTTATGGGAGGTGGGTGCTTTGATGCACTCACTATCCCACTTGTGTGGCACTTCTCAGCAGAGCAAACATGTCCTGGGTAAGGGCTCAAGTGCAGGAACAGCTGAACTGTGCAGCACTGCTGTCACTGCTGTGCTGTGCTGAGCTGCACTCCTGTCACTGCTGAGCTGTGCTGAGCTGCACTCCTGTCACTGCTGTGCTGTGCTGAGCTGCACTCCTGTCACTG